>PVLD010024926.1:0-24635 GCA_004027595.1 Dinomys branickii
AACTGTCTGACTAAATTTGCATGTCTGTATATGGGTTCATACATTTACAATTCGAAGATATCAATGGATAAAGCAATAACCACTGTTGAGACCATATCACCTTGTCTATAGATTAGTTGTGATTGTACTATTTTCTATGATAATTGGTGTCTGTTTGTCAATATGTTTTTGTACTTTTATGTTTCTAAAATAAAAATAATAAAATTAAAAAAAAATAAAAAAGGGCTCCACTGTTAAGATTCATGTGCCATAGCAATTATTCACAAGCACAGAGTGAATGATAGCATGAAAGCTGACTATGCTATCTTAAAGAAGCCCTGGCAAAATAAGAGCTAGCACTCTGTGGGTATCATAAATTACATTAGGCCAATGGAAAATTGAAGTCCTATTACCACATTTGTGTGTTTATATAAGCATGTATATACCCATGTTGATAATAGGTAGTATATACTTATGAGGCTCTCTGTACATGGATCTATTATTTAGTGTGTAGATTATGTATGGGCATCATTAAAAGTATACAATCTTATATAATTTTTTATTAAAAATTTGTAATACTCAGAGATGTTTGAGCCATATTTCCAAATCTCAAAAATGTGACCCTTCAGTAAAAAATGGTTAGAAAATAACCATTCAGTAAAGGGAAAATAATGAAGAAAACTGATAAATAGGAAGATGCTTGACTTCGTTGATAATTACAAATGCTAATAAAAATGAAATTATTTGTGATTGTTAATCATGATATACCAACTAAAATGGATTAAGAAACACCTAACAAATTAGTAATGTGCAGTTCTGATTGTGTCTTTGGATGACTGACAATCAGGTCAGCAAAATGAAGAGAAAAAGACCCACCCTGATGTGGGTGACACTAATAACCTCTAGCCTGTATGAAATGGAAAGGAGAAAGAAGTATTCCCATTCCGGAAGTGTCCAGTGTTTTACCCTTGCCTTTGTACATAGGTCTCTAGTTTCTTCAGCCTTCCACTGTAGACTTGTGCTGGTGCCTCTACAGTGAGCTTTTGCTACGCACTCAATCCATCTTGTTCTGTGGCTTCCATCTTCTTGGGCCTAGTAACCTCCAGCTCTCTAGCACGTGGTCGGCCGTTATGGATTCGTACGCTTCTGACCCTATAAACAGGTATACTCTCCCGCTTCTGATCCAGTAGGTTCCTCTAATAAATCCCCTCCAAAATGATACATATTGTTTGTACTGATTCAATTCCTATGGAGAACCACGACTAATAAAATTGCTGATACCAGGAGTAAAGTTATTGCTTAGACTATAATTGACCGTGTGGTTTAGGAGACTGAAAGTGGTTTGGGGAAGGCTTTGGACAGAACTGAAGATGTGTGTTAGAAAAGCAGGAGAATGCTGTGAGCAGGACCTGATGAGAAATTCTCATCAGAGCTCAGAGGACAAGTATGTTGAAAGGAATGCAAAAGGCGAAGGCCAGGCTCTGAAGGTTCTGTGATTGTCCTCCAGTGCTTTGATATGTTTTCCCTTTTGCCCATTAATACATTTTAATGCTTTTTCTTCTATTTAATCTCTTTGTTAAATTATTCCAGAGAACCTTCAGAGGGCAGAGAGAAATTTCTCTTTTCCTCTATACTCCTATGTAATTGAGTCAATAATGTCCACCGCTGAAATCGGCTATCCAGTCTGTTTTAGAAAATTGCAGAGTGGGTGCACTATGTCTGTCTTTTCACTCACTCACCTATAGTGTATGGGTATGTACACTGTCAAATTGTATTAAACATGTAAAAATTATAACATCTTTATTATTTTGTACATAAAAAGAATTTCTAATAATCTCATCCTGACATGCCAGTGAATCATCCTGCACTGTACTTCAGAATTGTACTACAGAACTATATACACAACTGTGTACACAACTACACATAGACAGTTCTATACACAGAACATATATACAGTGGAACAATAGAGTAATATAGCAATGTTTTTAATTAGCACATAAATCATATATTAAGGGGTACTGTTGGATGTTTTGACGCACATTTACATTGTGAAAGTTGAAACCAAATGTGTAAGCATATATATATTCCTTCATTTACAATTATTCATGGCAAAAACATTTAAATTCTCATTTAGGCTTTTGCAATATATATTGTACTATTATAATCTATAGTCACCTTACTATGCAGTAGATCATGATACACTGATAGAGCATCAGAATTTCTTTTTCCTATTTAATTATACCTTCGTATTCAATGACCACATTTCCGCATCACTTCCTCCTCTCTATCCTCCCCAGACTGTTGTAATTAATTATTCTACTTTTAATTTATATGAGACAAACTTCAGCAGATTTCATGTATGTGTAAAATCATATAGTGTTTGTCATTGTCAGCCTGATTTATTTCTTTTAATATACTGATCTCCAATTCCATTCACATTGTTTCAAATGGCAGGATTTTATTCTTTTTTTGCAGTGAATAGTATTCCATTGTATACACACATGTACACGTAGGTATATATCACATTTTCCTTAACTCTTCATCAGTTGATGGGTATTTAGGTTGTTTCCAACTCTTAGTTATTTGCAATAATGATTTAGTAAAAGATGGAGTGTCTATGTCTCTCTGACATGTTGACGTCATTTCCTTTGGATATATACCCAGCAGTGGGATTGCCACCATCACATGGTATTTCTATGGAACACAGGACTAAGGTGTATGGTATATAGTTTTATGCTACATAATTCTGTGGTTATGGAATATTCTGTATTTTTTTTGTCTTATTGACTGGGTTTCACTATGCAGTTCATGCTGACATCACACTTGAAATGATCCTCCTGTCTCAGTGTACCTTAAATATATACCCAGCTGGGATTGATATTATCATACAGTAGTACTAACTTTAAGTATTTTTAGTAATTTCATTGTTTTCTACATCTCTACTGATTTTCATGGACACCAACAGTGTTCACGAGTTCCTTTTTCTCCACATTCTTAGTATTAGCTGGGCATGGTGGTGCACACCTGTAATCCCAGCTTTTCTTTTTTTTTTTTTTTTTGGTACTGGGAATTGAACTCATGACCTTGTGCTTGCTAGTCAGGCACTTATGCTGCTAATCTATATCCCCAGCATTTTTCTCCATATTCTTGTCAGCACTTATAATCTTTTATCTTTTCCTCCTTATTTCTATTCATAAATTGGGAATTTAATCTACATAACTGCATTTTTTCCTTTTCTGTCATGTGTTGAAGTCATAGTTTGCATGTTCACAGAAATCTGCCTTCAGCAGCCCAACCTCTGTATAACCGCTTGAGAGCATGAGGGGTTTCAGGTTTATTCAGTACTAAACTTGAAATACATAGTATAGTATTTAGCTGCTCTATAAAAATTTACTGAAGCAGTATATCAAACTAAGATTATATGTTTATATGGAACTTTTAATTAAAGTGAAATAAAATGTTTATATGGAACATTTCATAAGATACAGTTAAATTTTTAAATGCACAGATTTTCAATAACACGTGTTTCATGCTTTGACTACCCTACTTTGTAGTTTTTTCTGCAAATTATATTTCAGATGAAGATAAGAACAATAGGTCTTCTTTGTTTTCACTGTCAGCCTAACTTATTTCTTTTAACATACTGATCTCCAATTCCATTCACACTGTTTCCTATGGCAGGATTTTATTCTTTTCTACAGTGAATGGTATTCCATTGCACACATACATGTGCGCATAGGTATATAAACAAATATTCATTTATTTATTTAAATATCCTACTAAAGGATATTTAGTAGAATGAAAAATGTGTCTGGCTCTTGGGGAAACACTACCCAATGAGCTGATATTTAGGGATTTAATTTAGATAAATTGATTCTTCATAAATTTTCAAACATTGCATTCCTGAATCCAAGAGAATGTTTTCAGACTTTTGTTGATACCTGGATGTTCTAGGAGACTTCAGAATTTCACTGGGGAACATTTAGGTGCTGAAGACTGTTCCAAAGACAAACTTATACAAGGAAAAGCATGCCAGGTAATATGGGCTGTAAGCCACACATTCTTCAAAATGTTCGGGAAAAGTACAATTTATTTCAATACACTGCTCTGGGACAAAAGAAGGATGACTTTTTTTTTTAGTGTGGGTGAGATAAAATGTGCTGAATTCAATTTCCTCTGAGAAAAAAGGATGAATAGAATTTAAAAATACTAGTGTAGCTTCTTAGGGTCAAATCTAAATTTCAGGAGAGGAAGCCAAGGAAAAGCTTCTGTTTTTGGTTATAATGTCTTTGGGGGAGTGGAGGAATGTGTTCTTTATTATCTGTCTATAGATTATTTTAGTTTTGGTCAATGCTTCCTTTACACATTATAAATGCACTTTATGAAGCTCTCCTTCATATGACTTTTAATCTCCAAGTATCAATCAAAAGGATGTACACTTTTGAATAAACTGATTGAGAGTATGTGTGATCTGTTGAAAAAGAACTAATTTCTACAATTTATAGAAAACTAAATGAACTTCCACTTTTGAACAAATTTGATTTTTTTAGGACTTTCATACAACACATGAAAAATAGCACACACTTTTATGTTTTCTTTTCATTTCTTTTGGCATCATTTAGACAGTACTTCCTAGATGACACAAACCCTGTTCAGCTGCTAAGATGAAAACAGAGTACAGAGTTCGGGCAGGCTGGGAAGGAGGTGAGTGGAAAAGACGGGTGGTACAGAAGTATTACCCTTCGAGATGTTGCTTTGACTCTGAAGCGAAGACCTTTAGGTAGAAAATAAGAGCCAAGTGAAATGCAAGTAAAGCTAAGAACTGCATCTCAGGGTGTTTAGTTCCTGTATTTCATCCTACTAAATCCTGTTATTTGTGTATTTATTTCACACACGAAATCAAAAGAAAATCAAACTGAGAACTTTTATAGTATACTTCTGTGTCTACTCCCTCAGCAAATGCTTCCCCTCCCACTAGGCAGGATTACTGTATTCAGTAACAGTGTTTACACTGGAATCTGTCTCACCTCCTACAGTTCCACACAGTCTGCAGTGACACATAGAAACAGCAAATGAATAAATATGTCACTTTTTCAACCTGCCTTCCCCTGAGGGAATTCTAAGCATGGCAGCACATGGGATATTTAGTAGATCTATGCACTCTTGCCTGCAGTTCATCAAGGTAAATATAATTTTCTCTCTGCACTCCCTCCAAAAACCCCCAGGAATGAGCTTGTATCCCAATGAATTCTAAAGGTTATTATGTCAAAATCATGATTTTGTGTATTCAAAACATCTTTATATTCTCATGGTCAAGTTGAACACTTTGATTCTATTGTTGATTTTACTTTTGAGTCTAGTGTTTATGACAGCTGCAGACACTTGAATAGAAGGATGTTATGGTGGTTTTATTTCTTTTTTAAAAAAGAAAAAAAAATCCCTGTTCCAAACAGTTACTTGAAAATTTGTTTACTATATTTGTGTATTGTCAGCTTCCCCCGACCAGAAAGCTGTATGAGAGACAAAACTGTTTTGTTCACCACTGATCTTGACATCTTCAATACGGTTAACACATAATAGTGCTCAGCACAACCAGGTTGAAGGAATAAATGCCTGTGTCACACACACAACCCAGCTGTACTTCTGACAAAGTACATTTAAAAAGTAATGTGCAGCACCCAATTCTCTTCACCTGTCTTTTCCTCTACTGTAAGGTAGAACACAGCCATTATGTATGAGCCAGCTCTGATCAGAGAGAGGACAAATACAGAACTGTACAGAAACAAACTGGCCCTTGAACAATCTTAAGAAGAGAGTCACTCAGGACCACCAGACCTCCTCTCATTGAGGTCTCTTTTACCAGAGCTGTGTAGCAACTCCAACAAATACAGAACCTACATTATCATAACTTAATCTGGCATGCAGAAAAGAAGAAAGGGTTAGAGTTTTAGAGGAAATTCAAATAAGACGAGGTGACTGATGGGTTCTGTCATAGTGGGAGATGAGGCAATAGAAATGGTCCTGAGGATTTTACCTTAGGAACTGGAGACAAGGGAAGTGGCATGAATCAAGTCAGAGATGTTATAATAGGCAGGAGGAGTGGAATGATGAGTCATGTTTTGAATGTGTGAAAAGTTTCCGACTGTGACATCAGGGTGGAGATTTCCAATAAATTTTCCTTTCCCTGCTTTAACTAGAACAGCTACAAGTGAATCTGTGATTTGTGTTTAAAGTAAAAGTTCATAGCTCTGTGCCTAAAAATAAGTGTGTGGCTAAGAAAGAGCCCCACAGCTCTCTCTACAGTCAGATTTAACAAGCCAAAGACAGACAGGGAGCCAGTACCTATTTTACCTCCTATATACAAGCAGCAACGACTGTATCTCTATTCTTTGCAAACAAGGTATGCACCTTGCTTGTACGTGAAGATGATATTCATATTAGTTTATACTAGAATTTGAACAGAGAATGCACAATGTAGGTGCTGCAAGCATTCTTGAATGTTACTTAAGGTCCATCATTCTAATTATAGTGAATACGTAGCACTCAAAAATGTTTTTAAGAAGTCAGTACCTTCTCTGATTAAGTTTGTTATGGCAACTACTTCAACACATTTTAAGGTATTATGCCACAAATACAAAGCTTTACAGAGTTAGTTTCTCCTTCTATTAGTCTTTCACAAGTATTGAAATATTTTTTGAGACACAGTGTTGTTATGTAGTTCAGGCTGGCCTGGAGCTCATTCTGTAGCTGGCCTTTAACGTGCAATAATCCTCCTGCCTCAGCCTCCCTAGTACTGGGATTACAGGTGTGTGCCATCACACCCAGCACAAGCTTCATATATGAATGCATGTACTTGCACACGCATATATGTTTGTGCTCATATGCACACACAAGTAATTGCACACCAGTAATTACACACATATACATATAAGTAATTACACACATGTATTCTACCTACCTGGAATTAAGATAGAAGGTTATCAGGAGCTGCAGATTAAAAGCTAAATGTTTTAGGGTGTGTTTAACAGAAGAAAAGAGACCATTGCAAAATGAAATGCTCTCATAGCTCTCAGAATTGCTATAACTCATCATTATATGTGGAGTTATTACTGCCCACTACGTAAGGCACAGGATAGGGTATGTGCACATTAATTGTGTACTACTCTCCAATTAATGGCAAGAGGAATGAGGTGCTCAGAAAAGAGAATCAACATGGAGCAAGTGGTACTGGACCAGAGTAGATTTTACCAGGCCACCAAGAGTCACAGCTGCAAAAGTGAATCTCTGCTGCAGGTGGAGGAGCGAGGTTGTCCACAGCTAAGTCATACTTTATTTTCTGTGGATGATAAAGCACAGGTGTGAGATAAAGGCCATCTAGAAATGGAGTTCACTGTCAGTGTGGCCTGGAGTGGACAGTTTTAAAAGAGAATATAGCCTTCTTCTTTTGTTGCTCATGCTGCTTTCTAATTAAAAATGAATTCATTTATGGGTGAAAATCCTTCGCTGTTCTAAGGTGATTTTCCAAAGAATTAAAAAGAATGATATTCAAGTGAAAGTCACTAGTCTTAAGACCTAGAATTTGTTTGGGGAAATTAGCATAATAAAGCAGAGTTGAGTTTGAGGACCCCTGCCATGTCACAAGCACAGCTCATGTCAGTGTTCTCTGTCATTAATAAATCGTTTTATTCACTCAAATGTGGAAATCTTTTTATTCAGCATTTTCAATCATATGGTTATCATAGGATAGGTTACCATAGGATAACCATACCCTTTTTTTACCTAGATAACTAAGATTGAAATATAAAACTAATCCATTAAAATGAGAGATGTAGTTGTGATATGTTTATTTTTAATCCGCAGAGGGTTTTTACTATGATTATTTCATTAACAACATAGGAGAACAGTTTTTAACGTCACCAGAAGACAGGTCTTCCTTCCCATTCTAGTCATACAAGCCCTTTTCTCTGCATATAATAAATGCTCAAAAAATATATCATCATCAATCAAAATTCCTCCTCTGGCTCACCTAATCTGACCTTATATTTCCCTTGTAACCTCCCTAGGGGATTTTGAGTGGGGTAGAGGGCCCGGGGACACCAGGAGAAAGTGAATGAAGGAGAGGCTTTCATTTCCCAGCAGCATCGCCAGAAAACACCGTTCACCACACATCAGTCCCTCTGTCCTCTGTGTTCCCCCTTCTTCTGTCCAGCACAACCCCCAGCCCTTTCCTGAATCCTTCTCTGGATGGGGCTATCTATGAGTTAGGGTTTCAGAGATACTTTTTCTCTCTACCCTGGTCTGAGAGGATAGGACTCGGGACATATTGAGGAAATGGCCAAGGTCACACCAGTGTTAAGATCAGAGCTGGGCCTGGAACCAAATGTTGGGTTTAGTCCCATTATCTAAAGCTGCCAGGTAATAGCATTTCTTGATTCTCATGATTTGGATTGTAGATGTGTGTTTTTGTATGCATCTTTTGCATAAAATAAAAAGGTGAAAATTGTAAATTGATCTTCATTTTAGAATAAAATACTCAGGGGATAATGAAAAATAAGCAATTTCTGATTCTTTGTCAATCTTTACTCTGTCATTACTTATTCATCAGGGGTTTTATAACTTCCACATTGGCAAATACTAGTGGCTTGTTCATACTGACAATGAGACTACACAGAGACACCAGGTGGGGAAAAGTGTCAAGACTTTTCTATTTAAACAACATGGAAAGCAGTCAACACAGAATGCTTGGTGGATATTTTCCATTGGAAAATGACATAAAAGCATTCAGGTCCCGCTAAATAGGGCAACACACAAGTGGTATGCATGAGGCAAACATGGTTTCAAAGCTTCTCATTGTTCAGTGATTGTTTTGAGTCCAGATATATATCTGTATGTATGTGTACAGTTAATATGAATGTAGGGGACCTGCTGAATTTGATCAGACCACCTCATCTGTCTTAAATTTATACAGTATGACTACAGAGTAAAGTAAACGTACCCTCATATGGACTTGGTCCTCATTCATCTGCCCCCACCTTGCCAGGTTAACAAAATCTCTTACAAGGACTTAGCTGAGCCAGAAGCTACAACACTGTTATATAGATCCATTTTGAGATGGCTCTTGAAGTTGTGTTAGTGAAGCTGCTTGACCATCTGGAGGTACCAGTCTTGCATGAGTCTACCTTGCATAAAATATTACAGTACAATACAGAGCCTTGCATATAGGGTAAAGCATAGATTTCAGAGCCAAATCCAAATTGTGTTCTTTTTCTTCACAATTTTTTGTTAGTATCGGCCTACAGTACACTGTGCGTACATTCCTCATGGGGGAGGGGAGTTTGTGCACATACATATCGCACCTTGACCCTTTTAATTTTGCCCTCCTTCCCCTTCTCAACCCCACCTCCCCTTCCCACACTTTCAAGGAACCAATTATTTGATTTATTTATCCTTTGTATTATTTTTCTAGTCTAAACTTTGGTTCTGCTTCTTATTTATCCATGACTTAGGAAAAGTCTCTTAACTTTTTGCGGCTAAATTTTATCATTTTCTAGAGATGACCTGGAAGGGTGTACTTCCCTCCCTGTTTCCGCCCTTTCCTTCTCCCTTCCAGGTCACCATTGCATGAGCAGCTTTCCTCTGCCCAATCCTTTCTCCAGGGCTCTTTTGAAGAGCGTCAATCAACCAAGGACTGTAACGGGAGCCAATAGGAAGCCTCCTCTTTTAAGGGGCAGAAGTGAGGCATTGCGCACTAATTATAAGACAGTGATTATGACAATGTATCATGCAATAGATTAGACCTTGAGATATTTATATTCTACTGAAGCATACAATAAGATTAAAGGTAAATAAATGAGGTAAATATTGAAATAAAGCTAAATAAATGAACTTAGAGATAAATGACAACTTTTATAAAGACTTGGGAGGAAGCAAGAAGACGTTTGTGATAGAAAATAAAATGAGGTGCCATAAATAGATAACGTAGATGGGAAAATCTTTTCTTCAGAAAAGGTATTTTTCACTTGAGACACAGAAATGAAAAAGAGCCATTTGTGTGAAGAACGGTTGAGCAGATCAGCAGACAAGAGTGTTGTGAGATGCCAGGAAACCTGGCTTGTTCTTAGCCAGACACTCACAGTTCTCTGGCCCTAAGCTAAGGGACAGCAGTGGAAGATGCATTGGGAAGTAGGTGAGTGGCAGGCAATGAAGGACCACAGAGGCTGTGGGGAGGAGTGTGTGCAGTACATAGAAAAGGGTTAGGAAGCCCCTGAGTAGTTCTAACTGGCAAAAATCATAACATTACTTTTACAACTGTATGAATAGTTATTATTATACAGTATTTGCTAAGAGCTAAAAATTCTTCCAAACTCTTTCCATATGTTTCTAATTCATTGAAACCTCATAACAATATTTTGAAGTAGGTCTTATTATCCTTCCATTTTATAGATGAAGAAATTGAGTGATCGCTAGATTAAGAGGCTTGTCTAAACTTACATGGATAATAAATAGCAGGACTTAAATTCAAATCAAAGCATCTTGGCTCCAGAGATAGTGTTCTGTACATTTCTTCTATTATTTTAGAATCTGGGTCTTTGTCCAAATTCAAATTCAGGAATTTGAACGAACATCTTCTGTCCAAGCACAGTGAAAGCAATCTTACTTATTCTCCATAGTAACATATTTTAGTGTAGGATGTTAGGCCAATCACACAATGATACAATTTAAAGAGAAATTAAATGTCATGTCAATAATACTTCAAGAAGCTAAGTAAGTCTTCTCAGTAGCATAACAGCTATATAATCATTATTAAAAAACTATGAGAGTTTTTGTTAAAGCAGATATATTAAATAATTTAAGTAATGAGTACATTTATATTTCCATATTCTAATGGAAATCAATTTTGTCTTTGTGAAGTAATCAGAATCCTGTAAATTCCTCATTATAAGAGATGCTTTAAATAATTTGATAATAAATCATGCTTTTAAAGTAGAGATAATGGAATCAAAATTTTCCTAAGGGTTAAGTTATGTAAATCTAAAACTAAGTAGCAATCCTTAAACTGTTTAAATAGAATGAATAAATATTAGAGAAGAAACAAACTAAAATCATTTTTAACCAATTTTTTTCTAAGGTCCCCATAATCATAATAGGGAAAATGGTTGCTATAGTAACAAAAAATACTATGACATGTAAGAAAGCAGGAAGTCTAATAATGTTAACCATCAAGATATTGAGAAGCACTTTAATATATAAAAGAACATAATTTCTAAACATAAAACTATGTTAATAGATGAAGCATTCCTTAGACAAATTATAACTTGGATCGTAAATGTTAATCAAGCAATTATTGTGCTAGGTGGCCTTCAGATATAAAACTGTTATATTTCTGCAGCTTACATTCCAAATAGGAAAGTTAGTGAAATGGACAAACAAAAGATCAAATAACATGTTATCAATGGACTACCAAGATAAATAAAAGTTGTGTGCTTCTAACGCAAAAAATTTGCATGAATTTTTCCAGGAAAGGAATCAATCTTTCTCAGTCATCTGAGGAATAAATTACTGTCTACCAATTTGTTAGCAGCTAAACCTGGGGTTAATGTAAACAATATATCTTCAATTTACTTCGACAGGCATGAGGCACAGGAAAGATGCACTGGTCTGCCGTGATTTAAAACCCATCTTCATAATCATCTCCTGACGAATAGGTATCTTTCTCAATGTGAGGACAGGTTGTATCTCTGTCAGATTAGAATTATGCGACCACAGTCTGCAAGAGAGCCATGTGAAAGGAACGAAGATGGAGAAGGTCAGCAGTTACATGAAGTTATATGTAGCTGTTATGTAACCGGAAATTAATTGGGGGTGTGTTCCCACCTGGATACTGTTGTGGTTCGGATCTTTCTTGTCCCCCGAAGTTTGTGGGCTAAAGGCTCGATCACCAGCCTTGTGGCAGTAATGGGAGGTAATCAACACTGTAGGAGGCAGAACCCAGTGCGGGTAGGTTTGATCTTACGTGATATGTGTTCTCTCACGTGTGGACAGTTTCTCAGGTTCATATCTCTTGCGTAAAGTATTTCCTCACCACAGGCCCAAAGCAGTGGGTCAATCAGCCACAGACTGGTACTTCTGCAACTGTGAATATAAAGAACTATTTCTGCTTTCCATATTTATTTTCTCAGATATTCTGCATAGAAATGGAAATTGGACAAACTAACACTCAGAGAATAGACTCAAGAAAGTGAGATGCTCTGGAAGAGAAGGGGAAAATGTGGGGGTTCTTATTCCTGAAAATAATTTCTCCAGTTTTCAGGTCCAGTGTTTATGTTCCTCCTGCTGCTCTGTACGAAAGCATCACTGACCGCTTGAGGCCGTGTTCTCTTGACTTCCTCTGGGTTTAGCTACTAGGAGGAAATAGCACAAGGTTGAAGTGGGTGTGCAAGAAAAAAAGCCAGGGTATATTTCCTCTGCCCTCTCTGTGATGTCTCTTCTCAGCTGCTGTGGTGGTCTCTTGGCTCTTTCTCCTGCTGAATAGCTCTGGCACAGTCCATATTTTACCAGGAGATGCCAGTTCTTGGGCCATTCATACTGCCTCCTTACCTTGAAACTCTACTCTGCAAACAGTAGCCCCTCCCAGATACGTCTCTCTGTTGCCTCAATGGCCCTCTTCTGCTTCCAAGCATTTCCATAGCTTGTACTCGATATTCTGTCTTGAGTTCCATCTGTTTTAAAGATGCACATGAGTTATATTTTCCTGGTTGAGCACTAATTGTCACAAAAAGATGCGGAAAAAACACTAGCTATTTCAAGTGCTTAGTTGGAATCTTGATTCTGTCCACTGAGATAGAAATTTAACATTTTATAGGCCTCAATTCATTAATTTAACCATCATGTCATTTAATAAGTTACAATGTGAAAATCAGTGTTTATATTAGATGATGATTATGAAGATAAGGTAAAATCATGCACACACTGTTCTCAGCATTGTGCCTGTCTCATCGTAGACCTTGGTGAATAATACTTCATTTGTCCCCATGACTTATCTCCAGCATCAGTGTCACACTCCAAACCTCCCAGGTAGTGAGTCCTAATGTGTACACGTTCTGCAACAAGAAATTTGTAGGGGCTTTTTGCTTAATTATCACAATGGTCCTAGCAACTAGTTTTCATTGATATACTATATTTTCAGAAAAGGAGCTGGAGGGTTAAGATGCTAACTGAAATATTTGCAGCCCTACAATTAGCAATGGTAAAACCAGTTATGTCAAAGTTATGTCTTCCTGACTCCAAATGTGTGGTCTTCACTCTGTTAATCTCGTAACACTGGGTGGATCAGATCTGATGTCTGATTCTCTTAAACTAGACCAAGTATGTTCCCTTTTGCTTTCTCTCTGTGCTTCTTCTGTGCTCCCAACACTCTCCTACTCTTGAGATGGGTATTACATAGGATCAGGTGTGACCTTTTACCACAATGGAACAACTTTCAAGTGGCAGACAGTACAGTATATAAAATGAGAATGGTAATATTTTAGAACAATTTAACGAAAGATCTGTATAGTACATAAAATAGAGAAAATAACTAAAGATAGAAGTGTACCATGTTGTAATAGCATATGCAGTTATAACACAAAGATATATACAAAGTTTAAGAGGAGTAGGTAAGGCATCAATTTGTATATGAGATGTTAAAAATTATAAACTTTCTTTTGTATATCAATAAAGCATATTAGTAACATGTTGATTGCATATGAAACAATTAGGAGAGAAATCTTTTGGTCTATGTATATGTAGATATTACATATTATAATATTATATATGCCATATACATTAGTTATATGAAACATGAGATCAGATTAGTAAGGTAATTATGGGTTTTAATTTTACAAAGACAACATATGTCACATTAGATTTTAATATTCCATTTTTTTAAAAAAAGTATTACAACATGATTTTCAGAATTATAACATTTTCTTTGTGTATAAAAGTAACAAAAAGAAATTTTATTAAATTTAAGATATTTATACTATGCTATAAAAAGAAAAGGCATCTATTTCAAAGTGTATCTTGCATCAGTGTTTAGAATGTGATACCTTAAACAGCCATCATACTAAAACTCAGTGGGGAAAAGTTGACCTTCTTGATTGTATTTTCAGTACTTTTTTAACTATGTGCAGCACACAATATAAGTGGGGTCCATGGCCCTCTTCTGCTTGCAAGCATTTCCAAAGCAAAAAGTACTTCCTTGCCACAAGCCCAAAACAATGAGACCAATCTAGCAAGGACTGAAACTTCCCCCTTGAATGTTTCCTCACTTGTATTTAAATAAGCACAGAGCTATTTCTTTCACATTTTTTTTTTTTTTTTGTCTTTTTGTCTTTTTGAGGCAGGGTTGCAATATGCAGTCAGGCTGGCCTTGAGCTCACTTTGTTGCCCAGGCTGGTCTCAAATGATTCTCCTGCCTCAACCTCCTGGGTGCTGGGATTAGAGACGTGCACTGCCATGTCTGGCAGCGATTTCTTTTATAGTCGTTTTAATTAAAATTTTAAAAATCTACTATAAGATCTCCTTAAGAATTTGTTCATAAAGGACTAAGATAATTGAGTAGGTTGCATTGATCAGAAACTACATATATTGTATTACAATAGGAAAACTTGCCAGGAAAAGTCAATTGAAACAACAAGTAAGTTATTGAACCAGGCAGGGTGAAGGAAAGGCACCATGAAGAGAAAAGTAGTACAATATATTCAGACACAGAAATAAAGTTCATCAAGAATGTGCATGGGCTGGGGATATAGCTCAGTGGAATAAGCGCTTGCCTAGCAAGTGCAGTGTCCTGAGTTCGATCCCCAGTACCGCCAAAAAAAAAAAAAAAAAAGAATGTGCAGCCTCCACTTAGCATGTATACAGTCTGAACAAAATATCATTCTATAACTTTAAACAAAGAAAAAAATCTGGTCAATCAAAAATTCAGTTTGTCTTTTGAACTTGTAAGAGAGATGAAGTGGTAGAGTAATCAGCTGAAATCTAAAGCACTCTGTTGTCAGTGGGGAGGGATGATGGATGACTTACTTGGGGACAGGTAACAAACAACAGGTAGACAGGTAAGAAAACATCAGTTAATTTTTTTTTGAAATGAAGTGCTAAAAGTCAGGTGTTACTCAGCATAAAAGTTTAGAATGCCTACAAACAGTCACAAGAAAAATTCCTAATCATCACAGGATGTCTCCGTGGATCTCACTGTTTATAAAGGATGAAAGCGGTGCAAGAATCAAGATAAAGCCTGGGAAAAAGGATCAAGACCTGTTGTGAAAAAGTCATTTGGTCCCATTTGAACCTGTTTTCTTATTTCTACTAAGGGACAAAAGCACTAGCTCTGTGGAAATAAAAGGAAATTCTTCAGCCCCCTGAGCACAGATGAACAATGCTACAGCAGGAAGGCAAGAAGAGACAAGAACACCGTTCCTGCAGAGACAAGAAAATGCCCTGGGTCTAATCAGAGATAGTGAAACTTTTAAGGACTAAGCGCACAAACTTCAACCCAAAGCTCACTAACTTATCACAAAGTGCCAACACCACAATTAAACCTGCATACTGACATTTTCGTTTAAAAAGACAACTGCTATGTGATACTTGGCTGCTGAAACAACTTGGCTCATGTGCCAACAGAGAGTGCTTTGCATGCTCGTTGCGATAGGTTCACCACCACTGGTCCAGATCTCTGGAGGACTGGCACTCAAGAGGCAAAGTCATTGAGAAGACCCTGCCCTGAGACCCACAGGTTCATGACCTGTCCTAGATCAAGAGTGTTCCAGGCCTATGGATAATGTTCCCATGCACTACAGCCACCAGAAGAGAAGCACAAAGAACTGACAAAGTCCTCCTGTTAAAGAATATGCAGAGAAAACCTCAATGGAGCATCAGCTCACCAAGAAAGCCTAAAATTCAGGGTGGCACAAAAGCATTAAGAAAAGCCCACTGGGGATATAGCTCAGTGGAATAAGCGCCTGCCTAGCAAGCGCAGGGTCCTGAGTTCGATCCCCAGTACTGCCAAAAAAAAAAAAAAAACCCACTGTAACCCAGCACCAACCCTCACTTGACAATGAAGATATAAGTGAAGTCTGTGGGTCACTGAGGGTAACTTAAACACAGGTAGATCCTGAGAAAACTGAATCAGTCACCCATCACACCACACTGATCCTCTTCCCCAGTCTTTATCTTAATTCTTGCACCGCTTCCATCCTTCATAAACAGTGAGATCCACAGAGACGTCCTGTGATGCTTAGAAATTTTCTTTTGTTAAGACCTAACAAAAGAAAAGGCATTCCCATTGCAAGATGCAAATGTCATTTACCTCAGCCTCTGTTGTTCTAATAGATACCTATCTTTCAACCAAAACATTACTAGATTTACAGCAGAGCAAGGGGGGAAATGGTAAAATCGTGGTCAGTTATGACCCTAACATTAGACAACTACCATGGAAAATTAGCATAATTATATTAAATGTTCATATGGAAAAAATGTGGATACCATGAAGGAACACAAAGGAAATCAATGAAGGGATAAAACTATATAAAATAATTCTATAGAAAATGCTGTCCATAGGCTCATTAACATAGTCAATATTGCCCAGAAAAGACTTAGTGCAGTTGAAGGTAAACAATTACAAATTATTCAAACTGAGATGCAAAAACAAAAAAAGAGGGGGGACAAAATCAATCTAAGAGCTGTGGAGAAAATATCACATCATGTTGTAGTTTAAATCTAGAATAGAAGAGAAAGAAAATTGGGTAGAAAAATATTTGCAGAACAATAAATAAAAACTATCCAAACATGGAGAAAGAAGTGATCTCACTTTCTCATGAGAAATAATATCTGACACCAACAACTTATTGAGAGGTTTATTTTGACTCACAGTTTATAGAGATTTCAGTTCATAGTTGCATGGTTCCAAATCACAGTGGCATGGCACAGGGGTATCGCAGGGGAGGATCGCTCAGAACATGTCAACCAGAAAGAAGAGGAGGAAGGAGGGATATATATATATATATATATTCCAGGCCATGCTCTCAGTGACCCACCTCCTTCAACCAAGATTTAGCTCCAAAAAATCACAGACATAAACTCACTAGTTGACAAATCCAGCAATGAGTATTATGCCCACAGGAGACAGTGTCACATGATACATATGTGCCCCCATGATACAGAGGCCAAACCACAGATCCAAGAATAAATTAAGGGGCTGGGGATATAGCTCAGTGGAATAAGCGCTTGCCTAGCAAGCGCAGGGTCCTGAGTTCGATCTCCAGTACCGCCAAGAATAAATTAGATGTTTGACTAAGATTAATTTTCAGTAAAGCTTTACACACATTACATTTCAGATTACTTTGAAAATAGTTATGAACTTGTACAATTACAAAAAAAGACATTTCTAAATGAAACAAGTAATAGTTAAAGAAGGCACTTTATACTTTTTCAATTTTACTATACCATAGTATACTAATAGAAACATTATTTAGAATGCAATTCATATGCACTACCCTAAAATTCACACTTAAAATGTACAAATGATTTTTGATATATTCACAAAATGCACATACTTCAATGATGAAATTTACAAATATTTTTATCATTATTATTACCCTTCTTCCCTACCCTCTGTCAAACACTAATTTACTTTCTGTTACTATGGGCTTGATTATTCTGTATATTTCATATTAATAGGCTCATATATTTTATTTTGTGCTTCTTTGGGTCATAATGATTTCAAGGTCCTTCCCTATTGTATGATGTTTTTTCCCATTATATAATGTATCATTCCTCATTTGTTTTTTATAGTGAGATAATATTTTATTATATGGAATTACCACATTTGTTAATCCATTTGTCAGCTGTTAGACATTTGAGTTGTTTGCGCTTATTCCACTGAGCTATATCCCCAGCCCTTCACTTTAAGAATATTATGAAAATGCTACTATGAGTATCTCTGTGTATATAGTCAGGTATAGGAAATTCTTGGTTATATGAGAAAAAGTATGTTGAACTTTTTTAGAGATAACCAAGCTGTTGTACAAAGAGGCTGCACGTTATGGTTGATACATTGTGTCAACTTGGGGAGTCTAGAGGTTTGGCTGAGTGAGTCAGCAGGAAGCCAGGGTGCTTACGTTGTATACATCCTGAGCCTGTGGAAAAGGAGGGCATGGAGATTGAGTGCTACACACCTCCTAGGTGGGGGTACCCTTTTTACAATGTAAGGGAGGGAAAGAGGCTGCTTGCCCACAATTCCCTCCTTTTGCTGGTTGTTTTTGCTATGTTCTGCTGCCATGAATGTTTGCCCTCTGCCATGTGCCACTCTGCCTCTGAGCCAGCTAAATATGGGATGAAACTTCCACAAACTGTAATCTAAGCAAACCTTTCCTTCCTTCATTTTGGGTGTTGGGTATTTTGTCTCAGCAACGACAAAAATGTAACCAAGACACTGCATCATTTCACATTCTTACCAAGAGGAAAATGCACCAATGTGCTACATTCTCCCCAACACTTATTGTTGTTTACTTTTTAAATACAGCCGTTACTGTGGATGTGGAGTGCCATTTCATTCTGGCTTTGACTTGCAGGGCCCTAATGACTCATTTTATGTGTTTATTGCCTCTGTGCATCATTTCTGGATAAATAATTATTCAAATCTTTTATCTATTTTTACCAAGTTATTTCTCTTTTTATTGCCAGAGTTGGTTTAAATGTATATTATATAGTTGCACCCACATATGTGTTGTACACTACTTGTCCCTTGTAAGGTATAATTTGCACATATTTTTCCTATTCTTGGAGTTCTCTTTTCATTTTTGTGTGGGATCCTGTTGGGGACCACTACAAAGTGGCTCTGAGCAGGATTTAATATTAACCAATTGGCTTTTCACATTTACTTGTGAGTTGCCTGAGGTTTAGGAACCTTGTCTGTAGATAGGCAGCTGATTCATAGTAAATGAACTTCTATGAGTCACTGGTCACTGCTGAGGCCTGTGACACTTTGACACTCAAGGACAAGGTGACTACAGCCAAGGATGCCTGGCTCCTATGCCTATTAACTTCAAGGAGACTGTGGCTTCAGGCATCTCACCCCTGCTGTGAAGGCCTTTCTGGAGATGACATAGTACTCCTAAATTAACATAATATTACTTGGAGAATTCCTTGAAAGGATTCCCAAGTCCTGCCCAGATTCCTGCATTTTTCTCAGTATTCTCCCTCCCTTATTTGTAAACCTAATAAATATGGGTGACCCAGAAAAGTCTTTTGCTAATTTGGAGAATATAGAAGCTGGAAAGGAATTAGTCCATCCTGGAAGCCCTGAAATCATATTCCATTGCCCCACTTTTTATTTATGCCATCGTCTGTCTACTCGCTTGGGAGATTGCAAGACTGTTCAGCCTGCAATAACTTGGGTTATTTAACCTGGTTTTTGAAAGGATCCAAGTTCTTAATTTTAAAATGTCTCTATTTTCTTCTTCATCTTCTTGGAGTCATAGCTTAATAATGTTTTAGTGTATTCATGGTTGAAAAGATTTCCACCTATATTTTCCATGAATTGAATGTTTGTGCCACCATTCATATGTTGTAATACTAACCTCAAATATTATCACATATAAAAGACACAGAATTTGAGAGAAATTCAGTCATAAGCCTGGAACTGTGATAATGAGATTGGTGCCTTTATTAGACACAGAAGAGGGCCCTTTTCTCTCTATTCTCTGCTATGTGAGAATATAGCGAAAAGAGTGCTAAAAACCAGAAAGAGAGCTCTCCTGAGAACCCAACTTTCTTACCCCTTCCATATTAAATTTCTAACCTCTAAAACTGAGAGTAATCAACATGGCTTAAGTCACTCAGTCTATGTTATTTTTGTTATAGTAGCCTAAAACAATACCCTTTTAAGAGAATTACACTTTTAGGTCTTACTTTCATATCTTTGATGTATTTTGACTTACTTTTTATATTTGTGCCTATCAGTTACTTGTTAACAGGATCTTTCTGCCCCTTGTATTTTATCCAGACTACTTAGCATGGGTAGCACTCACACCTTTAATCCTAGTGTTCTTGAGCCTACCATTGTACCCTGAATCAATCCCTGTGCCACATAATCTAGATTCAGCCACCTCTGAAAAAGGCCCGCCTATGACTGCAGGAGGCTTTGAGGGATGTCTAGACCCAAACCATAACATCAAGGAAGATAGAAACTCACCTTTATTTTATTGTATGTAGATATCAAATTGTCTGAGAAAAGGTTATGTTGAAAAGACTATTCTTTCCACATTGAATTTCTGCAGCAAAAATTTCTTTGTCAAAAATCAGTTGACGAGCTTGAAATTTTGGCACATACCTGTAATCTCAGCACTCTGGGAGGCTGAGGCTAGAGGATTACAAATTCAAGCCCAATCCAGGCAACTAAGTTACCTAGCAAGATTCTGTCTCAAAATAAAAAATACAGATGGGTTGTGGATAAGATATAGCTTAGTGTGTATGCTCTGGGTTAAATCTCCAGCACAGCTAAAAGAAAACAAATGACTATTATTATTAAACCAATATTTAAATTGTTAAATTACTCTGGAAGCTTTATATGCCTACATATATTCTTCTCACTGATTATCTTGAAAGTCAATATAGATACTAAATCATGAAGTTTATATACCCATATTATATAACCTCTACTTTGCTTTTTCTTCAGTGATTCAGGTTGGAAAGGCATCATCTATAAAATACAGAGTATTTATGGAACTACTTGCATTATATATTAGTCGATGCTTACTAGAGTCACATGTAAAAGAGTTGAAATGTCTGTCTGCATATTGGAGACCCAAAGGATCCAGGAGAGGGCTCAGAGCCCACAGCTATGTCCCATGCAAGTTCTTACGAGGAGGCTGAAGGCCTCAGGATGGGACATCAAAGGATCTGTCCTGGAAAGGCCCAAGAGCCAGTGCTGGAAGGTGAAGGGTCTGTGCCGGAAGGTGAAGGGTCAGTGCCGGAAGGTGAAGGGTCAGTGCCGGAAGGTGAAGGGTCTGTGCCGGAAGGTGAAGGGTCAGTGCCGGAAGGTGAAGGGTCAGTGCCGGAAGGTGAAGGGTCAGTGCCGGAAGGTGAAGGGTCTGTGCCGGAAGGTGAAGGGTCAGTGCTGGAAGGTGAAGGGTCTGTGCTGGAAGGCTGAGAGACCTGTTCTGGAAGCCAGGAGGTGGCATCCAAGGTGAAGAAGAGGATTGGAGTACTCCCAAAGAAAGAGAACAGCCAAAGCCCTTTTGAAGAACAACCCCTAAATTCCTCCCAGGAACAGCAGGTATAGTGAAGCTTCTTCAAAGTAAGAGAAGCTGAAATCCTTCCCTCCCATTCTCCTTTCATAACATTTTTTTTTTCATTTTAAAGACAAAAGAATGGGGGCATATAAACCAGAATAACACAAAAAAAGTACAGCAGGCAATACAAAATTATAGAGAAGATAGCAGGGAATCAGCACTGGATGCTGTATTACATAATGTTATCTTCGCATTAGTTAACACAAAAACAATAAAGGAAAAACCAAATTATAGAGAAGATAGTAGGGAATTAACACTGGACACTGTATTACATGATGTTATCCTCACCTTTGTTGCTCAGTTACACAGATGATGGCTTGCTGTATTAATCAGATTTCTCCACCATCACCTCCGTTGTTCTACCACCCAGTCAGTCATCTTCCCTCTGATAATAACTGTACTTTTGGGTTTATTTACTCCCTCGGGCTCTCACTTTGTGAAGAGACATGGCTGCTTCAAATTATGCTGTAACAAATATGGATGCGCACAAATGCTACGGTGGGAGGTGGAAAAGCACCCATGCTCAAAGACAGTGGATAGGCAGGGAACCAGGTTCACTATGGTCTGGACCCATAGACAAGCCCTCAAGGCCATCAGTCAGGTCGAGTTGGCATGGTTACCCAGAAAACCACCGGGCTTCACCTTAATACAGTGTGTCCAGAGGCCCGGTGGTGCCCTCAGGAGACTGCCAGGCTCTGTCCCCTTTGTTGTGCTGCCCTGGGCCAGGTCCAAGTCTTCAGGGTTCTCATGTAGCCTGGAGGGAACCCCTTCCCCGCTCAGGCTACTGAGCTCCCCGTCAACGCCCCCGGAGTTCCTTTATGGGCCACTAGTGTCTCCCTGCAGGCCACCTACTCCTTTCACATCATTCTGCTGACAATCTTCCTTGAAGTGGGTATTTCACATGTAGAACTATGCTGGCTCAATTCAACTGGGTGTTCCCCTCAAGTTGACAATGAATCAGTTAAACACAAAATAGTATAATCTCGATATTAACATTAAATGTTAAATGTTACCCTATAATCTGATAAAATTAGAAGGGCCTCAAAAGGAAAAATACTCCTCCTCTTTCACTGGCCAATAACTTTTCTTATCAAGCAGACTACTTACATTCCCCAAATTCAAACACCCAATACAAAAATGGGCATCTGAAATGAATACACATTGCTCAGATGAAGAAATGCAAATGGCTAATAAATATATGAGAAAATGTTCAACATCAGTAGTCATTCTAGAAATACAAATTAAAACAACACTGAGATTCCATCTCACCTCAGAAAGAACGGCTATCTTCAATACATCCACCAATAACAAATGTTGGAGAGTCTGTGGAGGAAAAGGAACCCTTCTCTACCATTGGTCGGAGTGTAGACTGGTGAAATCACAGTGGAGATCAGTCTGGAGATTCCTCAGTAAACTAGGATTAGAGGCCCCATTCAAACCAGCTATTCCCCTCCTGGGTAGTTTTCCAGAAGAACTGAAAACATCATAGCACAGTGATATATGTGCACTCATGTTTATAGTGGCACAATTTGTAATAGCTAAATCTTTAAAACAACCCAGCTGCCCATCAACTATTGTCTCTAATGTTCTTTTAAATTATTGTTTTCTTACCCCCTTTAATGATTTGATCAATCTTCTATTCTGACATCTGGTAATCTGAGGAATTGTGTTGAAGATAACAATATGTAATGTAACAACCACTGTTAATCCCTATCATTTGGCTTGAAACCCCGTATCATTTTTAGTATCCTTGCATTGTTTTTTTGTATTTGTTATTGCTTTTGTTTTATTTCAAAAGTAAAAGAACGAAAACATATTCACAAACAGCCATTTACAAAGTAGCACAAGAATAGTACAAGCAATACTGAATTATGGACACGGTGACAGGGAATTCACAATGGTTGTTGTATTACATATTGATAATAACTTCAAAGTTGTTACTCAGGAAAACAAATACAGACATGCAAATTTGATCAAATAATTAATCATTAACTGTTCTTTTCAATAAAGCAATAGAAGTCAGCAGTACAACTATGTTAGCTATCCTGCATATACATATATACATAATTTTCCCCTTCTTTCTTTTCTCTTTTCCCTCATCCCAGTTGCTCTTTACTTTTGAGCAGTTTCCTTTTGTTTCACAATGTCTGTCATACCTCCTAATAATTATTCACTCTTTCAGGTTCTTACTCTAGTGATATGTTGCTTACACATGCATGTCTTATTTATTTCACTTATGAGTATGGTCTCTAGTTGTGACCATTTACCTATAAAAGCCTCCTGTTTATCTTTCTTTATAGTTAAGTAATACTCCATTATATAAATGTACCATAATTTTTTTTATCCAGTCCACAGTGGATGGACATTTGGGTGCTTCCATGATTTAGCTATTACCAATTGTGCTGCTATATGCATGGGTGCACATATATTGCTGTGGTATGATGTTTTCAGATCTTCTGGGAAAATACCCAGAAGGAGAATAGCTGGGTTGAATGGGCCCTCTAGTCCTAATTTGCTGAGGAATCGCCAAACTGATTTCCACAGTGGTTTCTGCAGTCTGCATTCCCATCAGCAGTGGAGGAGTTCCTATTTCTCAACAGCCTCTCCAACATTTGTTATTAGTTGATTTCCTAATGCTAGCCATTCTTACTAGGGTAAGATAGTTCTCTTTTTTGTATTTTTTCTTTTTAAAAAGGATGTGATGTTTTTATACAATGGACTATTCCTCAGCTATAAAGATAAGCTAGAGGCCTTTATAGGTAAATGGATCCAACTAGAGACCATAGTCGTAAGTGAAATAGATCAGACCCACATGTGTAAACATTGTATTGCCTCCCTAGTATAAGAACCTGAAAGAAAAAATAAAATCTGAAAGTTACAATAGATAATGTGAATGGAAAAGTAGATTCTCAAATAAGAAACAACAACTTGAATGGAGGAAAACAGAAAAAAAGAAAGAAGGAAGGGAAAAATATGTATGTTTGTGTTTGTGTGTGTGTGTATGTATGTATGTGTGTGTGTGTGTGTGTGTGTGTGTGTATATATATATATATATATATATATAGCTACGATAATGTAGTACTAATTTCTATTGGTTTATTGAAAGGAACAATTAATGTGTAATTGAAGATCTGGGGAAGATGGCGACCGGGTGAGCAGCAAGGGAGCGAACCTCCTTAATAAACACCACCAGCTCGAGACAGACTTGGTGAGCGTGAATGCCGGAACCTCGGCTGGGAAGTTTAAACTGGGCGTATTTCTCTGAGATGCCGGGGGAGATGTGGTAGGGCGGACCAGGCTGCCGGGGCGAGACGTGGGAAAGTC
>PVLD010024927.1:0-24605 GCA_004027595.1 Dinomys branickii
AAAAAAACACCAATAGTTGCTGCTTTACATATTGATATCTTCGAAGTGTGTGTTCAGGATAACACATACAGACATACAAGATTGATCAAATAACCCGTCATCGATTATTGCTTAGCATTAAGTGATATAATACAATAGTAGAACCATATTATGGGCATTAATTTTTTAATGGCCATTCAATTGTGAATCCTTTTTCTCATATTATAAATGGCTTTTTGCATCTAGATAAACTCATTGCTGTGTTAGCATTGGTAATAAATTTTTATGTAATTAAGACTTCTTGCATGTAAACATGTTTAATGTTCAGTGCTACTCAATTGTTAGGGATCTTATACTATTGTTCACATTAGAACAATTCCATCAAGTCTGAGGTTAATAATTTATGTGAAACAATAAAAAGTAAGTGTGAGAATTGCTCAAGTGTCTGGAGTCTGGAAAAATCAAGACATTGAGTCCATATAAAGTCATACATTTTATGGACAGAAACTCAGTGTAGTGCAAGCCAAGAGAATTAACTGTGCAGCATTTGCCAGATGATATTCTGACCATTCTAGAATAGAAATAGAGCATAGGAAATCTGTCTTCATCTGTTTTCTGTTGCTATAACAAAATGCCTGAGGTTGGCTAATTTATAATGAAAAGAAATTGATTTGGCCTGTGGCTCTAGGGGCCAGGAAGTCCAAGGGCATTGTGTTGACATCTGATGAGGCCCTTCTTATTGTGTGATTGATTATGGTGGAGGGCATTACCCCCGGGAAACAGAGAAGGGGGCCAACTCAGGTCTCTGTTTGTCTTTTTGTTAAGGTACTAATGCTATCCTAGGGACTCCATTTGCATGACTCCATCTCGTTCTAATTTATTTTTGAGGCTTCACCTCCAAATCCATTATCATATGATTTGGAGATTACATTTCCAACACATAAACTTTTGAGGGATACATTCAAATCATGGCAAGATCCCATCAACTGAGAATTCAGTATCTGAACCCACCTTGTAGAGAACTCTATAAGAAAGGGAATGTTGTCATGACATTAACATGATTACCAACAAATGCATTGCTTAAACCTATGTTCCCTGTTAGCAAATTGGACCCCCTTTACCCAAGTGTAACTCCCCAGATAGGCATCAAGGCCTTTGCTAGACATTTCCTCACAGGTTGCCAGATGCTGTTGCTATCTGACACTGCTATGCAAATGCAAGGCAAAAGGATTGCAAAGCACAGTTGCAAATCTTGCAAAAGATGCAGCATTTCATAAAGTGGATGAAAATTTTGCTGGAGAGTGGCTCTGATTACAGGCAAACATCTGATGGTTGGGAACTTGGTAACATCAGGTCAATTGACACGACAGGTGCTTCCAATAAGAGCGATTCATGTACCAAAGGATTAAGAGGGGCTCTGAAGAAAATTGATGAAAACCTTCAGTACTTCTGAAAAAAAACTGTTTCCTTTATGATTCTGTTGCAGAAAGTCAAATGGGAAGGGAGTGTGTCACATTACAGTATCATGTAATTGATATGAGTATATTTTCTTGGAAAACCTGCCAAAACTTGACTCAGGCTTCGTTCA
Organism: Dinomys branickii; assembly: GCA_004027595.1. Taxonomy (NCBI): domain Eukaryota; kingdom Metazoa; phylum Chordata; class Mammalia; order Rodentia; family Dinomyidae; genus Dinomys; species Dinomys branickii. Next base: position 1,568 of record PVLD010024927.1, read on the forward strand.
TTCCACTTATTAGAACATTGTTGACATTACAGCTGAACTGCACTTAGATGTGATACAACTTGATTTTATAATTTTCAATTTGAAGAGTTTTCAAATCCCTAGGGTCCTTTGAACGTTTTATCAGGCTGTGAAGTTTATGGAATATTCCTTCCGAGGTGGAGTTGGAGGCCCTGACTTGACTCTCAGCCTCTTAGCTCTAGCTGGCCACAAGGGAGTGTTGTGCAGGGCCAGGTGTGCTGGAGGAACATCAAATCTTGGCAGCTCTTCCAGGCACTGGGGTAATGATGCTGTTGCTACTGTTGATAATAACAAAAATAATAACAAGGAACCTTCGCTGGGACTTTGTCATATTCCAGGCACTGTGCCAAACACTATACGTGAGTTGTACCATTTAACCCTCAGATAACCCTATAAAATAGCTTCTGTTTTCACCCCCAGTCAACAAACGAAAGTATTAAGGTTTAGCAAGATGAAACATTTTGCTACTGAGGTTCAGCCCTTGGTCCCTGATGAGAGTAAATTCCTTTCTGTCTTAAAAAAATCTAGTAATAAAACCAGATAACATGAAATCTACACGTTCACAAACTCTTAAGTGTATGACGAGGCCACGTGTTAACTGTAGCTATCGCACTGTACTACAAATCTCTAGAATGTGTTTATCTCACATCACTAAAACTTGACATGCAATGAATAAAATTTATTTTCCTCAGGCACTGGCAACAATCATTCTATTCTCTGCTTCTGTGAGATTGGCTTTTCTAGATTGCGCATGTAAATGGAATCATATAGTACTTAGCTTTCTGTGTCTGGCTTATTTTATTTGCCTTAGTATCTTCCAGAGTTTTCCTTGACATGATTTCTTTCTGCATGCCCCAAAGATATTTCATTGTGTGTACTGTGTGTGACATGTTTTCTTCTTTTGTTTGTTTGTTTGTTTTGTTTTTAATTTTTTGAAACAGGGTCTTGCTATGTAGTTCAGGCTGGTCCTGAACTCACTATCTAGCTCAAGCTGGCCTTAATTAAACTCATGGCAGTCCTCCTGCCTCAGCCTCCCAAGTACTGGGATTACAGGCGTGAGTCATCGTGCCTGGCTTGTGTCATGTTTTCTCAATCCTAAATAGCCCCTTTTCATTCTTGCAAGTTAACTAAGTATAGGAAAGTCACTGGGAGGCTTTGTTTTGGGGATTTGAGATCCAAATCAAGCAGTCACATCTCAGATTGTTACTAAGTTAAAAATCTCTTGGAATCCTGACTGATGCTGTCTGACTGTCAGTTTCCTGGTCTGCTATGGGACAGCAGTGTTTGCTGTATGGTATGGTTATGAAGATTCAATTAAACTACGTGTAAAAGGTATAGTGTGCTGTTTGACCTAGGTTAACAGACAGTAGCTATGATTATTATGGAAAGGATAATTGGGAAGGAGTCAGTTCTATCGGTATAATTTTAAGTGAACAAGGGTGCATACTCTGAGAAGAGTGGCTTATTGTCCCTTTTACTTACATTACTAAATTTTAAATCAGTGTAGAACTATGCAAGAATAAATAAGAACTGCTTAGTTGTTTAATGGTTGCCTTCATTAACAAGTCCTAAGGCAGGAAGTAGCACGCTTACAATAATCATGGGATCATGAGACAAGACTGTGACAAAAGAACTGAAGTTATGGGTCAGACCTGATATTAGTGCTCTGAGTGTTTATTGGCTGTGCAACATGAGGTTGGTCACATAACCTCTCTGAGCCTTACATTAAAAAAAATCTATGAATAGGGTTAATCATTCTTGTATAAATGAATCCTTGCTGGCCTGATGTTGAAGAATAAATATGAAATCCTTTATATTTTACAAAGTGCATGCATGTGTGTTATCACTGAAGAAACAGTTACTAAAACCTGGGAGAGGCAGGGAGGTGGGGAGATGTTGCTAGATTTGGCTGAGAGACTGTAAGAATTATTTAGAACATGGCTAAAGGTCCAGAAGAGTAAGCACTGAAGAAAATTGCCTAGGAAGGCAGCTTTTGGAACTGTTTGTTGATAATGTTCACTAAATGGGTGTTTTCATGTTGGAGACCTATGGTCCTGACATTTTAAAATTTTGAGTGATTAAGATTTTTAAAAGTACAAGATAGGGATTAATTGGTAGAGCCTCATTTATTTTCTCCTATGCTGATTAGATTGATAGCAGCAACGATTCTGCCCAGTGCTAGCTGGTACCACCCCCACCGTGCACAAGCTCACGTTCGCTGAGCACTTCCTGTTCTGAGTAGTGTGTAAAGAGCTTTCATCATCCTAGTGGGAAACATCTGAACTCCACAGACAAAGAGATTAAGGCTTAGAGAAATTCACCTCTCCAAGACCACAGAACAAGGCGTGGGAGAGCCAGGGTTCCCAAGGATACGTAGCAGGGGCTGACTCTACTAATCCAACTTCATAAACTTGTATTCAAGTTTTTGTTTCTCTCACAGCTTTGCAAAAAATGGCATTGTCAGAAGTTTTCTTTTCTTTTTTTATCAATTTAATAGGTTAAAAATTGCATTTCTTTTGGTTTTAATTGTACCGTCCCTTGTTATGTGTGATGTTTAAGGACTTTTTTAAAAATAAACTTTATGTTCCTTGATAGTTCTTTCTATCAGGTTGTTGGGTGTTTTTATTTCTAGGAACTTTTTACATATGATGAAGAACACCACTTTGTTTATGATATGTGTTGCAGATATTTCCCCAAATATCATTTGCCATTTCTCTTATCTTTTATTCTAGTAAATGTTTTGTGTCATGTAAAACTTTAAAATGAATTAATGTCACCTTGAGAGGCAAATACTAGAGAAGGTAGGGAAAGGAAGGCCATTGATTTTAATAAGAACACAAGCTCTGGCTTTGTTCTGGTCTGGATCTGAATTTGGCTCCGCCAATTCATATTCTTGGGGCCTTGGCAAAGGATTTAATAGTCCTGAGTTTCAGTTCCTTCTTTAAAAGGAGGAGAGGGTGCAAGGGATTGAGGTCAGCCTTCCTATAGCAGTCACCCATGTGCCCTCCCAATGTCTGCACAAATACCGGCTATCATTTCTGCGACTGCGTTACAAAGAGCTCTGACTTTTTCCTGGTAGACTCTCTCTGGTTCTCTATCTCACTGTCGCTGGTGGAATCAACTCCCAGTTGGCAAGCAGCCCTAAGGAGAGGAACAGAACCTCCAGGTCACGTCCCCTAGAAAGGCTGGGGGCTGGAGCACCAGAGGGAAAGGAAGTAAGTCGATTTTAACAGGAGCTTGAGCTCTGACTTCCTGCAGATCGGGATTTGCATTCTGGCTTCAGCAGTTCAAATCCGGACAGAATCTTCCTCGATTGAGCCTTCTCATGACACCAAAGCCCCAGTCTTAGTTTGCCTGCAGCTTCATGGAAGACTTTACACAGAAGACGGGGTGACTCGTCCCCATGTTCTGTTAAGGCCCCACCTACAGAAGCCATGATGAGATAATGGGCACTTGCTTTTATTTTAAGCTGCTAAAGTTCAGGGTGATTTGTTCTAAGAAATAGGTAAGTAATTCCTTCTAGAAGGTAATGCAGCACTTGAAATACTAAAGACACTTGTTGAGTAAGGAATGACCTCAGAATCTTTATAATGGCTGTGGTGATTATCAGGACTTATTGAACACCTATTTTGTGCCAGTGTACACTAAGCATTGTCTTTCTCAAGGTATAATACAAAAGTAGCCACAGTTATGAGTTCCACTGTACAGAAAACAACACTGAGACCCACAGTGGTGAAATGAGCTGTCAGGACTTGCACTTAGGTCTGTTAGGCTCAGATATTGAGATACAGAAACGATTTGTCTTTCTTGTCACTGAGACAAAATACCCAACACTCACAACTGAAAGGAGGAGACGTGTGCTTGGGCTCATGGTTTCAGTACACGACTGGTTGGTTCCAAAGCAGAAATGGCATGGTGTGAGGGCCCCGGGGGGGACAACAACTGCTCACATCAGGGGATCAGGAAGTAAAGGACAAAGGGAGGAGTGACAGAGGGAACCCCGAGTCACACCCGCAGTGACCCACTCTCACCCTGGCCCCGCCTCTGACAGCCCAGAGCACCTTCCACACCCAAGCCCCACGATCCAGTCACCATGACCCCAACACACGAGCACACCTCAGACCCCGGCCACAGCACCACCCTTCTGCCTTCTTTATCTACCTTGACGCTTTAGTTGCATTCCTTCATTTTATAGAAGGGGACCCTGAGACCTAGCAAAGGGAAACAGTGTAAGTCAAGGTTAAGCAGTGAATTCTGGACAGCCAGGACCAGAGCCCCAGCCTCCCCGTCGCTCTCCCAGCCACTGCCATCTCAGCCTGCATCGAGGTCACCAGACTGTCAGGAAAGACAGACTATGTCTTTCGGGCTCCGGAATCCTCCTGTTGATGCTTTCCTTATGTATCACCCAAATGCAGTCACCCAGTGACATCCGTGCCCAAGGCTGAACTTATTTACAGTAACTACACCCATCTCTCCAGTAAGGAGCTCCTGTGTAATTGAGTGGGCCAGGCGGGAATTAGATCTGGGCCCATGATCTATACAGCCTGTCCGGAGCTTAATCTATGTCAATTATTTCCGCTGATCGCTGTTCTGTAGCAAAACGTAACCGTGTGGCTTTTGGAGGGCCAGCGGAGGAGCAGGGATGGCTACATTCAGAAGGGGGTGGCATGACCTGCAAGCACAGCTCGGGGCAAGCTTGGTTATTTTTCATGTGAGTTTATAAATGCCTCCCCATGGTCTTCCTGGCATCCTTCCCCTAAGCTTTCCCTCCCCCTCCACAGAGCACCCTCCACATGTTGAGATCATTTTATTTGGCTAGGATTTCCTGCACATAAGGGTTCTGTCTTGTTTATCTCTGTGCCGCTCACATGACATTCAGTGCCTGGCACATGACGGGCACAGAAAAATCATTAAAGTGTTGAACTGCATGCAACTAGGAGGGACAGAAAAATGTCACCCCAATCTAAAGACCCCTTGCTGGCCTCCATTGCTAGTGTGTCTCTTGCTCACACTTCAGGTGTGTGTCATTTGTCTCAAGCAGGATGCCAAAGGGAACCTGAATTGGCCTGGAAACAGGGCTTGATTCACATCTACAGAGCTTTTCCAATTTTTTACTTTTAGCTAAGCTATTATGTTTCTCACTGGGGGAGAGCAACGGTGTAAGTGACAGAGGCTCTGGAATGCTGATAATCATAAAGAAATTGTTTTGTTTTTGTTTCAAAATCACTTTATGGATTGACATAGAAGCTGTACATGCTTCATGCATATATCTAAGGAGTTTGGAAGAGGGTGGACACTTGGGAAACCATCACCATCAAGCCAGTGTCCAGGGTTTCTTTCTGCCCCTTTTATTATCTATGAGTATTATTATTGTCATCGCTGATAAGGACAACAGTGATCCACCCTCTTAGAAAAGCTTCCACATATAATGGCGGATTGCTACCTCTAGGCAAAGTGCTATAGCGTAAACCTGCAGAATTTAGGCATCACACACAACCAAAACTTTATATCCTTTAACCTCTCTATTTTCTCCTCCTGGTAGCCCCCTGTAAGTCACTGTTTTATATTCTGCTTCTGGGATCCACTACTTTAAGTCTACATGGCATAAATGAGATTGCACAGCACCTATCTTTCTGGATCTGGCTGAATTTCATAGCAACGTGTCCTCTGGGTGTTCCTTTTCTTTTCCTTTGATGTGGCCCATTGCTGCTCATGGCGCCCAGGGCTCGTGGCCTTATTACTCCCACGACGACCTCTCTGCGCTGGTGGCTCTCCTCGTCCTCTCTCTCCTCCATCATCTCCTCCACATGATTCTCCTGTACTTCCCTGGCTTCCCCATTTCAAATTCCTAGAACAGGATTTATGGCCTAAGTCTCGTCTCAGTGGACAGGGCCCTGCCTGACACACAGGTGACTGGTCACTATTCAGATGTCCCCAGGCCAATCTGGTCCCCTTGACATGCCGCCTTCTCCATGGGAGCACGGGCAGCCAGGGACCTCTTTTTCATCCCTGATCTCTGAGGGGAAGACAGTAGGGGGTAATGTGACCTCGCTTTAAGCTGGACAGAAAAAGCTCACATCTCCAGTTCTGCTGGGTAGAGCGTGATTCCTCATTGATTCAATAAATCTACACTCAGGGTCAAACATGTGCCAGTGCCAAGACTCATCAAAACCTTCAAAAACCTCAACGTTGTACAACTCCATGGTAGGGAGCAGCAGAGCTTTATGACTTGCTTGTACAGGAAGTAAGTGTTTAGGAGAACCGTACTGACTGAGCCTCTTGCAATGATCAGGCCTGTGCGGCAGTGGGGAGGAGGCGCAGGTCAGGAATATCAGGCCAGCCTTGCATCTACATATTAACTGTCATTTGATGGCTCACTTACGATTCATAGGTTATGAAAACACATGACGTCCCTGCCATGGTACAAGTTCAGTTTGGGCTCTGTTCTTAATTCAGTCCAGTGTAACTAGCATTGCATGATGTGCTGGTTGGGGTGAGGACCATGCCTGAAGCCAGCAAGTTTTGGCTGAAGGATGAAAACAGTAAGGCCAATCATCCTCACCGTCCGAAGGGAGAGGCTCCAACTTTGACCATCTGGGTGGAATTTCCAAAAGAGTAAGTGAAAGCCAGCTTTCTAACACTTCCTCTGAGGGGCACCTGAAGGTCTCAGGATCAGCCCTGTTCAGCAAGGTCCACGCGTGGCTGACCTCTGATGATGGGCGTCACTCCCGCTTCTGGGCGGCATGTGACATCACTGGGCGACACACCATGTCCTGGGCTCTATGCAGAACAGTGATTCTTTCCCAGCACCAGCTCAGTCAGTCCCAATCTCCCACAGCAAGGTGCCTTCAAGGAAACTACCCTCTGAGCTTATCCATTACTCCTTATTTCTTGGGGACCTCCACTCAAACTAAGACAGAAAGTGCTACTTTAGCATCCTGGTACCTTAAAATCATGCTTCTCTATTATGCAAAGAACCCGTTGGGTATTATGCTAAAGTACTAGAAAAACACAAAAATCCCAAGGTGACGATTTGTTGCAGTTGATGATAATGACAACAGTAACAGTGGGTGAAGGGGATCAAATGTTTACTCAGCCAGATTTCAGGAACTGTGTTGATGATTGCAGGGCAATCCGACTGAATTGTCATCACAAATATATATGGTCGTGATTATGTGAACCTCATGCAGGTGGAGCTGAGATGCAGAGAGAGTAAGAACATTGCTGAAGAGCTGAAGACCACAGAGGTAGTGTGTGTTTTAGGTGCAAGCTGAACATCTGCTCCTGTCAAGACATCCTGGTTTGAATGATCCGATGAGGCCCGTGCTTGGGGCAAGCCAAGAGCTGGTGGAAGGAAGTTGGGTCACTGGCAGCGTGCCCTTGAAAGAGACATGGGGGCTTCTCTCTCGGCTTTCTCTCATCTTTTCTGCTGCCACGAGTAGAAGAGGCCTCTTTTGCTATGTGCTCCAGCCATGATTACTGTGCAGCATAAAGCAAGGCAGCCAAATTCCCATGGACCAAAGCCGCCAAAACCATGAGCCCCAGTAAACTAGTCCTCCTTTCATGGTGATTATCACAGGTGATTTGTTACAGTCATGGAACCCTGACCAACATAGTGAGCATCTAGGTTCTACTTTTCTAATGGTTTTCCTTATGAAGGCTTTGCTACCTGAAATGAAGCTAAGTCTTTTTCTTTTTTTTCTTTGCAGAATAAATTCAGTATGTATGTACCTAACTAATTTTATTTACTTATTTATTTTTGAGACAGGGTCTCACTATGTAGTCCAAATTGGCTTTGAACTCACTTCATAGCCCAGGCCGGTCTTGAATTCGTGATCTTCCTGCCTCAGCCTCCCAAGCGCTGAGATTATAGGCATGTGCCTCCATGCCTAGCCTGATTTCTATATTTTAACTTATCTTAGACCAAGGGGTTCTCAACTTTTCTACCATAGACCTTTGGGATTGGACAATTTTTTGTTGTAAAGGGCTATCTTGGTCATTATCAGATGTTTAGACATATCCCTGGCTTCCACCCTTTAGATGTCCATAGTACCACCCATCAGTTGTGGCAACTGAAAATACCTGTAGATATTGTTACATATTGCCAGAAGAACAAACTTACTCCCTCTTCCAACTGAGCACTATTGCCCAAGATCGGGCCATAGTACCTTTTGTACCCAACAAGGGTGCAAAAAAGTCTTGGACTATTTTGACTAAGGCTCTAAGACAATCTCTTGCAAAGGATTTCATCAAAAACAAGAAAGAAAATTACCTAAGAAAGATCCTCATGGGAAGTGGCTGGAAACCAGGTGAGTGTCCCAGTGGCCTTGGTCAGAGAGGCAATCATGGCAGGTACTGGGAGAATCCGAGCAGGTACCAGGGCAATCAGAACACTATGCCACGGAGCAGACCAGTATTGTCCCCATTTGGAACCCAAGTCATCACTTCTCTGATTTCTTCTTTCCATCCATTCCTGGCTCACTCAGGAAGGAGATGGCAGTGTCCACGGTCCACTCATTTATCATTTTAGTCATTTTGTTTTTTACTCCACCAGCCACCCTGTCCCTATCTCATCAGGGGGCTGCTTCCTGTTTTTGTTCGCGGCCATCTGTCCTACGGGGTGATTTTTATCATCAAACAGTATGAAAATAGAATGTTAGGAATTGGCACCCCTCTCCTGTTGAGAAGCCCTGAGTCTGGCCAGTTGGCTTGGGCAGAAGATACGGAAATGGCCCATGATCCAGCCACGCATTGTCTAGGGGACAAACAAGCCCCTAGTCCCCTGGAGATGGACTCTCCTAGAGAAATAAAAATAATGATGCAATTTGTTTAAACCTGAAGACATGTATTTACAAGCACTTCATGGCCATTCTTCCTGGAGAGAGGAGGAGTTTTCCGAGTCTGATGGATGGGTTCCTCCTGCCACTGGCAATGTGCTCAGAGGTGAGCATTCCCATTCAAGGGTGGTTTTTGACTTCTTCCTTTGTCCAATGTCTGCAGCCCCAAAGGAACCATGGTTCTCAGTGTGGAGGGACAGTGGAGACGTGTGGGCAGAGTCATTGCCTTTGGATGCCTTGGGCAGGCAGGCACCTTTACTGACGCACAGGCTGCAAGAGGACTTTTTCTATGGGACCAGTGGCTGGCCATTGCATGACCTTCGATGGCTCATCATAATGAATGATAGGAGTAAAGGTGCTCAGGGCTCAGCTCTGTTGAGACCTCATCCATCTTCTGCTGTGACTGCTAATTTAGGGTTTCATGATCACAGGTCAAGCTCCTATTGGGTGGGTAGCATATGAAGAGCTCCCGTGAAGAGAGAACAAGAACTAGAAGCCCAGGCTGAGGCAGAAGGATGGCAAATTCAAGGCCAGCCTGGGCAACTTAGCAAGAACTTGTCTCGGGTAGATTTTGGGGTGTGTCTTTGCATGAAGGACATTGAGTTCAATCTGCAGTACTGGAACTAGATCTAGAGCAAGACCAAGAGAGAGAGAGAGACAGAGAGAGACAGAGAGAGAGACAGACACAGAGAGAGAGAGAGAGCTGGAGTGAGAGTTTTCATGGGGTTAGTAGCTCCTTATTTTTAAAGACACACATTTTCATTTCTTTTATACTTTCCTTAGAAAATCTCTGTCTCTTCCTTATTAAAAAGTATGATCCAAAGTTCAGCACCCCAGTGACACTTGCTGCATGGTATCAAGATGCTAACCTGTAAATGAAGAGCTCACACACCTTTACTTTCCCTCCTGTATCCACAGCAGACATTGCTAATCAATAACAGTGTGCTTTTTCTTAATTATTGTTGTGTCCTTAGAACTCTTCTCTGCCTGGCCTTCCAAAGCCAAAACTGTCACCTCCTTGTCTCCTTTGTATGCTCCCATTCCATCAGAAACTATTATCAGCTAAGCAAAGAATAAAGTAACTGGGTTAATTTGCACCAATGGGCAAACAGTTCTTAGACCACTCAACCACGCTACCACTGTGCAAATAGTTCTTAACTTTTCCCTTACTTTATAGCCTGCAGGTCAAGTACAGGACTCCCATTTAAATTTAACTTTCAGATACACAGCCAAGAAATTTTAGTAGAGAGATGGCTCTGCATAGCTGATGGAACATACCTACTCTAAAAATTATTCATTATTGTAATGGTCATAGTTACAATAGTTAAAAAATTCTTGGTTGTTGATCCGAAACTCAAATTTAATGAGAAGTCTTATATTCTTACCTGTCAAATCTGGCATCACTTCCTAACATCCAATTTTAAAAGCAAGGTTGTGAGGCTCAAATCTATATAAATCTGCACTGTAGCCATTTTAGGACTAGGCGACAAAGAGGTGAGACTTTTACTAGTAGATCCTGGGAGGGGAAATGGTTTGGGGTCTGCCAGGATGGGGAAAGAGAGCCTTTGTTTGTCCTGAAGTTATACCTCATCTTCCCACTCAGCCTAGAAGACAAGTAGCAGGCACTAAGACCAAGCAGGGCTCAATAGCTTTTGTATAAATAACCCCTTCAGCACTGCTGCAGGAATGAGGGCTGGCAAGACAATCTGTCTCTAGCCAAGCAAACCTCCCTGTCACCAACTCTATCTTTGAGGTCTTTGAGTATAGGATATTGTTTTTTTCCTAGAGAGAACACAGCCATAAGGAGCATGGAGGAGGAAGGGTACAGAGGCAGGAGATCTTAAAATGCCAGTGTAGAATTTAAGATGCGGAACACCGAAATTAAATCACTGCTCCACGTCTGAACTGGCTGTGGCTACACTGTCTTCTCAGATGGAGCAGGTCTCTGTCAGGTACACGCAGGTGTAGACTTCCTGCTGGACCAACAGGGACCTGTTCTTCTGGGTAGCACCTTCAGAGGGTGAAGTGTTTTGTGGCCCATCTCTGGCTTTAAGGCGTACAAAGGTTGGCAGGCAGGTATGGCCCTTTGATAGCATGAGCTCTCTCTCTGCCAATGTTTCCCAAAGGGATGCCTCGGGGTCCCCAAATCAGTCACGCCAGGATGCCAGAGGGGCGAGGCTGGGCACAGACCCATTTTGACGATGTTCAGGGCATCCTAAGGTTGGGAATCGCTGCTCTACGCTTAACGTGTTTCCCCTGCTCCACGTATCACGTGCTCAGCCAGACACCCAGGGATGTGACTGAGGGGGTAGTGCGGGGAGAAGTCGTCCTTCCGCATCCAGCCGGGGGAGGGAGAGGGTGGAGGGAGGGGTCCCCTCAGGATAGAGTGGCATTGTTTTGTATCAGTTTCTGGGTTTCTAGCTTGGCCGGGCTGGGGGAACAAAGAAGGCTTCATGTGGGACAAAAGCTCACTGTTCCACCTAATGAGGAACAGTTGAGAGGTCTGGAGACAGCGCCCGTCAGAGGGGACAGAGGGCGGCAGAAGAGAGGGCTGTCGGGCTCTCCTAATGAAGACCAGTTGAGAGGTGCCGGCCAGACACCAGACCCGCCTTTCTTGGGATCCCCTGACACCCTTCCCCCACCGTGCTCATGTCTCAAGAGGCCTGGTACTGCTCCCAGGGAGGGAGAGACAGAGAGAGAGAAAAAGAGAGAGAGAGAGAGAGGCTCAGATTCATCTGTCACTGTGATGTGTCCTGACCCTGTGACCTCTTGAGCTGTGCCCTCTGGCCTCTGGATTTGACCTCTCCAAAGAGCCTCCAGTCTTCAGCCAGAAGGTCCCTATTGACTCCCTGCTAGCGGCCACCTGCTGAAGCAGGGCCTGAGAAATTAAAGCCAGCAAATGGTTCGCCAGGGACTCTTTGAGGCTTGGCTGGATCCCTGTGTCTGGGGCCTGTGAACCAATCTCTCTAATTATCTGTCTCAAGATGCTTTTTGACATCTTTTGGGAACTTGCAGCTTTGGTATACTCTGGTGCTTATGAAAGGCAGCACTGTGAGGCCGGGAAGGAGGGAGGACGTTGTGAGGAGGCCTTGAGCACCCCTGCTCACTCTAGGGCCTCACTGGGCAGGCGAGAACAGGCTTTGCTGGGTGAACTGGGTAGGTTCCACTCTCCCACCTACTAGGTGCTGCCTTCCAGAAACACAGCCTGCTCCTGCTAAAGAGCCTCCTTAAGGACGTTTGTGGGAACAGAATGTCTCTGTGGCCTCATGAGCAGACTTACATGCACCCAGAACCTTGAGAGGTTGTACCATAGGCTATTGCCAATTTGTGGGTTAAAGATGGTCTCCTCTTGACAATTTTATACAGTTTAAACTGATCAGAGTTTGAGAAAATTGTGTCTTCTCCCAAATAAGAGAAGGGATGGCCTGTCATGGCTGCCTAACGTTAAAATGTAGAGGCTTAACACAGCAGTTGGTCATCATCTGACAGTTTCTGTGGGTCAGGAATTTGGGAGTGGCTTGGCTGAGTGGCTGTGGCTCAGGGTCTGTCCTGAGAGTGTGGTCAGGATGTCAGCCAGGCTGAAGACACATCTAGGGCTGGAGCATGGAATTCCAAGATGGTGCGCACACTGACATGGCTGTGGATCAGAGGCCCCTGGCCCTCACCCAATGGGCCTCTGCCAGGGCTGCTCAGATGTGTTCATAGCATGGCAACTGGCTTCTCTTGGAAAGAAGGACCCAAGAGAAAGTGAAGAAGAGCCTCACCACCTTTTATGACCCAGTCTTAGAATTCACACTGACCCATTTCCACAGCAACCTATCGCTTATGCAGGTTAACCCTATTTAACATAGGAAGAGAGCATAAAGGCACATGGATAGCAAAAGGCGGAGACCTCTGAGGCAGGTCTTGGAGGCTGGCTGCCCTCGAGGGACCTTGTTTCCTATTCTCTGCGATGTAATGATCTGAGGATCCCCTCCCTACCTCTTCTTTACGCATCTAATGCATCTTTTTATCACTCAAACATTGAGTCTCTTTGCTGTGTTTTTGTCTGTGCTGCTGGGCAGGAGTCTTACCGACCTGGAGCTCTCAAAACTTGCAGCTGAAGCAGTAGCAGGAGTGGAGTGCTGGTGAACACAGTTGTGCTTCTCTGTTTAGCCTCCGGCAATTTGGTGGCCAAATCTTTGCTCAACGGAATTTCAAACCTATAACAAGAACACTGGCATGTCACTTACTGTGCGATTGATTTATTATCCCTAGTTCAACATACCAAGAAACTCCATACATTTTCCTGTTTGCAATCTTGTAACATCACCAGCTAAGCACAGAACATGATAGTGGTAGGTGCCAATATTTATTGGGTGTGTGCTTATACTGTGTTGGACCCTTGACGAAGGACTGTGCCTGTCTTATCCAGTTTGGTTCCCATGGAAACCCCAGCAGGTAGGCACTCTCATCTTACTTTGGAGTAGATACATTTCAGAAAGGTTAAAGTTTGTTCACTTGCATATGGCTTCTGGGAGCCAGGATTCAAAAACAAATGCGTGTTTTTAGACTCTGAGTTTATAACTGTGATGATGACTGGGTTTGTATAAAGGACTGGGAGGAGATGAAGGGGACACCTTTAATACCTACTACTCACTATGTTTTAGTGATTCCAGACCTGGTTTCAGCCACACCATTGCAGGTTGGGGACCCGGAGATTGACTCAGAAAGGAAATGAGCATGGGATAGGACATTTTGTAGGGCAAGCTCTTGGGATCAACACTTTCAGAAGGAAGGGGAAGAGACCAGGGTCCAGTGGAGGAGGCTGAGCTTCAGTGAGTCCCAGATGGTGGCCTTAGCAGCCCCACAGGGCCCCGGAAGAGAGGTGGTCTTTTCAAGGTATCCTAAGTTGGGGTGAAGGGTCTGATGTCACACTCTCGTGTTGATCAGTCACTGCGTATGGACCACCATTCTTGGAACTAGAGATTCCTACCGAGAGAGGAGAGCTAAGGACCATCTTCAGCACCTGCAGATGCAGGGAAGAAGCCCTTCATCTGCAGAGGGCAATCACAGCACTTCCATGTCTCTAATCTAGTAGAGAAAAACATATTCATGGACACAGACACATGCAGACACACACACACACACACACACACACACACACACACACACACACACCTGTCAATTCCACAAATCACTAGAGGATAAATTCATCCATAAAGATTTGTCAGTTTCAGAAGAAAAGAGGAAATGCATTTGAGAATTTCCTAGAAATTTATCTTTTCTGATCTTCTGATTACCAGGGTTAAACCTTTCTATCTAAGCCCTCAAAACACACATATACAACCAACAAACAGAACACCAGAGAGCATGGTATACAGTGCAATAACAGGTTCACAGCAACAGACACAATGCATCCACACACGCACTCCAACAAGTGTGAACAGTTCACACCCATACATGTGTGCTTATCCACAGCACACATAGCCAAGCACAGGCTAGGTACACTGGTCAGAACACATTTTTGCACACACAAACATGCAGACACAGGAGCTGGGTCAGAAGCCAGTACGAAAATATGATAACATGAGATTATCTTTGAAAATCAATTAAATTGCTGCATTAGGAAAAATGCATGGGGAATCAGACAAGTTATGGGAACAAAGGCACGTCTTATATCTCACACCCATTATGGGGCCTGGGTTCCCAAATGGAGCAGAGCAGAGTTCCGCTTCTATCACTCGCTCACGTCACTCTCATGCTCTCTCTTTCAATAGTTGAGTTTGTGTCAGAGAAAGAGATGTGTGATGTTTCCTTCCTTTCTCATATTGATTGGACACCATCTCTCTCTCTCTCTCTCTCTCTCTCTCTCTCTCTCTCTCTCTCTCTCTCTCTCACACACACACACACACACACACACACACACACACACGCAGTGGAAGAGAATTCTGGCAAAGATGGAAGCCAAGAATCTCTGTCCTTCCTCTTTAGATTTTTCCTCTCTGCCCCTCACCAAATCAATGAAGATCTGCCTGCTAGCCACGTTGCAAGGATCTGCCCATCAGGGTCTTATCCAAGAACAAGCACACTTTGAGTCTGAAGGGACCATTTCAGATCCGTAAGTTCCCCTCTCTCACCTCACCCAGACCTGCGATGGTGCTTTCTTTTTTTAAGCAGCTCACTCTTTTGCCCTTTCCTTGGACTCTCTCTCTTCGCCAGTCCTAAGTCGGCTGCCAGTGTTTCGAGGGAACCTCCTGCCCCCACTCTGTGCAGTCACCCCCTTGTGTCTCAGGGAGACCCCTTCGCATTGTGTCCTTTCCCCTCTGTGAGTTTCCCCTCCGTGTTTCACCCCACACCTCCCATCTATCCCTGAATTCCAATTCAACATTTTCTTCCTGCTTCCCTGCAGCCCATAACTCTTGGACTGGGGGATTAACATGGTGATTTACCTGCAAGCTCCTCGAGTGAGGGATGAGGTGGGAGGAAGCCCAAGAGAGACCTTTGTCCTTGCACAAGGAGTGGTCAGTGTGTGTACTTAGCAGATGATAAAACAAACTGCAGGGGCTCGGCATGTGGGAAAGTGACTGGATGCTGTGGGTTCAGTCAGGAGGTATTGTCGTTCTAGAAAGTCCCAAGACTCCCTCTCCCTCTTCTGCCCAACTCATACAAATACCTTGGCCTATATTTCTCAGCAGCCTCCCTGTCACATGTACCCAGCGCGACACCATCTGCTTTTATTTCAGAAACCTTCTTGTGCCTGCCATGAGGCCTACTGTTCCCATGAGTAACCTCTTGGCTGTACTTAGCAGCAGCACTGAACAGAACACCAAAGGGGCCACCCTTCTGTTTCACCCACCCAGGACCAAGTGAGGAAAGAAGTAAGAAAAAGAGATGGAATCAGGAAGCCTGATCAGAGTCTCTCCCCAGCCCAAGGTTTGCAAGGATGGTTTGAGATTCATGTGCCTGAAGATTTTCCTCCTAATGCAGGGTGAGCAACCTATTTGTTCACTGCCTGGACCTTGTGCTGTCGTGGGTCAGGAAGTGCTAACCCAGTAACACTTACTCTCTGCTGCAAAGCTCAGACTCCTGCACCATCTCTATACATAGTGGCCAGCCCAGGCCAAGGGCAGTGTTTGCTGAGTGGTTCCTTCATATAGAAAAAGAGACCATGGCAGATTTTCTCATTTCTCCATTTAGGGTTAGCATTTTGAGGGCTCTAGATCTTTAGAGAGGAGGGAAAAGGCCATCACGCATGGATGGGAAGCAGATGCACGGAGCGTCCCTGCAGGAAGACTAGGCCTGCCCCTCAAACAGTGTGGCTACTAGGCACCACTGAGAGGAAGCCTCCGGATCCCCTCAGAAGGGCGAGGTGCACTCTATGGGGGTGGAGGAGGATGGCTGAGTCCCCCGTGAGCAGCCTGTGAGATGTGTGTTATTCCTGTTGATCTACTGGGACGCTGGAGGAGCTGGGGAAGCTGATGCTGAAAGAGGATAAAAGCGCACATGTGAGGGTAGAGAAACTGGTAGGGTGGTGATGGAGAGAAAGCTCCCCTCAGCTTCCTCTGTGTTACAGCTGTTGCCTCAAAAGACTTAGGGTGACATTTGAACATGAGGCTCAGAGTTCACTGAAGTATTCTTGCCGCAGGACTTTAAATCCCCCGTGGTTTAACCCTCTCCACTTAAAGCGCGCCCCCGCCCCTGCGAGGCCCTTTATTGCCTCTATTTCAAAGGGTGTCAACAAGCCATTGGCGATCAATACACATTAGTCCATCTGCTTTCACTTGGAGGTGCTACACTCAGCATCTGTCCTGCGATCCTCCTGATTGATTACTTGCAGCACGGCCGTTTCGACTTTGGAGTTCTTTTCCCTCATCTTCAGTTATCATTTAACTCGCAGCCAAGCCCTGCTTCCTATAACAGCTCTGGTTATGGATGAGCATCCATGGTCACACTGGAGAGGCAGGTAGCAAGTTCCCTCCCTGAAACCTAACACCCGGGCTAAGTCCTTAAGGGCTGACGACTTCATCACCGAGCACCACAGCTACTCACGGTTTTGCCCAATGCAAACCCATGTGTTTATCCAAGATTCTGTACAACCTTCTGGAGGTGTCCCGAAGACTGTGCCACTGGTTGACTTGGTGGGGTGAATCAGTGTGCAGGGAACTCAGGGCAAGGAGAAGTTTGGTCTGTGGCCTCCTCCCACATGCATGAAGTTATTTGTGGATGAACAGTGCTAGAGGCCCTCAACAATTGTCCTGTGCTAAGCAGTATTTTAGAGACAAAATACAGTGCGTTTTGTACCAGCGACTATCTCTCCCTGCTCCGGCCATTCATTCCTGCTTAAGAAAGATGTGGTGTCAGATGACTAGGATATGGAATACTTTTATGGTTGAGTTTGTGGATGCAAAAGTACAAATTACTGATGGCTAGCCAAAGCCACATCATGAAACTCCTAATTTCCCAAGCCACTGGGAAGCACTTAGCACAGATAATATGAAAACGAATATCCAGGGTGTCATTTATCTTTGGTTTTTGGATCATGTGTGGTGACCATTTCTTTCTGCATCAGATTTTCCATATTTAATATGGTTATTATTATCCTGGTCATTATTATTAGTTTTATACATCATCATTATATGGTAAGTTTGCAGAGCTGGAGGGACTTGGGGGATCTGTTAGACTCATAACTTTCAAGCTATTCCGTGAAAGAAGGTCCAGGGTTCTGGAGAGGAGCCCTGGGGGGAATGATGAAGGAGAAGAGGGGAGGGTAGGTCCACCCTTCTGTAAATTTCAAAACTGAGTCCCAGGGAAAGGGTAAGAATTTCTAAGCTGGTTTTTGCCAGAGCTGTTGGGAGAACTCTCATTCTCAGAGAAAGCAAGTATCTATGCCTTTAAAGTTTCAGAGACTCTCTAAAAATGCAGACCAATCTCAAAAGGTGACCTGTAGAACTTATAGAATTTTAAAAGGGTTTGAGCCAAGAATCACATGAGGGATTTTTAAATACAGAATGTGTAGTAGGAATTTTAGAGATCTGAGCTATTTAACATTTAGTCTTTGTAGGCTGGCTTTGAAATGTAGGGTTATAAAGATAGAAGGGATGTGTATGTCAACTAAAATGCTGGCCAGCACAGCCATGTGTAGAATGTGCATCTGCCCAGCCAGTGTCTGTTTATGTGCACATGGTTTGAGTGCACGGACCTCATGTACATAGAGAGTGGGTATGTATGATATGTGTGTCTAGAGGCTGTGTGTATAGTGAAGCACATGGGTGCCTATGTATACAGCTCGTGTGCAGGGGATTTATATGTTTGTGGGTGTTTATGTATGGTATGACTGTGTGATGTGCATACACTTGTGTGTCTGGGATGTATGGATGTGTCTATATGTGTGTTGTGTGTGTGTCTAGCTGGTGCATGTGTTATGTACTTTGTGCATGAGCATGGTGTCTGGGTGTGAGGAATGCAGGGTATATGTGTCAATGGTGTGTTTGTTATATATGCAGTGTGGATGTAGGTTGTGTGTGTGTGTTTGTGTATCTGTGTGTGTGTCATGGTGGGGGCCTGGCATGTTGTCTATGTGTGTGACACATGGAGGAAAAGACAGAGGAACACACTGAGAAACACAGAAACAAAAATGTCATTGACAGGCAGGCAGACAGGTGGAATAACAGGGAGATTTGTAACAGTTTCAAACGGTAGGAATAAAAACAGCTTCACAGGGAATCTGAAAGCCTCAAGCTTAAGACCCCCAGCTCTGGAAGGAGAAAGACTGATTTTCTCATTGACTGGCTGCAAGTATGTGCTTGAGGCCAAGACAGCCTACCTGTCCTGTTAAGGTCTGTTAAAAATCATACCTTTCCTGGAAGCTTGAATTGATAATTACATGAGAACTCACACACACACACACACACACACACACACACACACACACAATCAAAATAAATGGTGAAGGTTGAAATTTAAAACTTTGTTACAGTGTAAGACACATTGACATTGATCCCCTCCACAGTACTCTTCCTCATTTCAAATGCGCTTATCCCATTGCTCTCGCCGCTTTCTGAAGCAGTTCTGCAGTTCCCCATCCCAAGGGTCTTTCAGTGTGAGAAAAGACACATGGAGTGCTGCGGCGACCTAGCACTGTCCACGGAAAGGCAGACTTGTGAAGACACACTGCTGCATGCTTATCCACCCTTCTGCCCCAACCTGGCATTGTGAGGCTTTGGGCTCTTCCCCAAAGTCAAAATGTCCACGAGAGGGAAATATTTTCAGTGGACATAGGGCATCAAGGGCAGTGGCAAAGCATGACTAAAGACACTCACAAAAGAAAGCTCCAGAACTGTCTCTGAAAAAGGTAAATACGTGGGAATTAGTGTACACAAAGTGAGAGGAAGTGTTTTGAGGGGGATCAATGGCAATGGGCCTTTTATTACAATTCTCAAACCATATCAGCATTTATCATATTTTTGATCACATCTTGTATAAAGCCTTTCACACAACACTCAACACACACTCCTCTAAGAAAGGGGAGCCACTGTTTTTGCTATTAACTTGATTATTTCTATTTTTATCCTATTTGTACCCAATTAATGCCACTGTGCAAAGTGAAAATTTCCTGCAGTCTCTTTCCTATCCTCCCTTTTTGTGTGTTAGGAGTGATTTTCAAGCAGTGGACTAGCTTCTTGTATGCAAGTTATCACTGCTACCATGGGTTTGATTACTGAGAAAGAGAAAATGCAGCAGTAGTAAGATGGAGAAGCAAGAATACGCTTCCCCAAATCATGGTCCTCTTTCAGTGCAAGGAGCGAGATTCTTCATTCATCTTCCAGATACGGCTTTCAAAAATCACTTTCATCAAGGTGTTTCCGGCAGTGAATAAGGAGAATTTAGATTTAGAGAGGGAACAGATTAGAGAAAGAAATTAATATTTGTCTTCTGTGAATCAGACTCTTTGCATAGTCTCTTTCATTAACTCTTTAAAATAACCCAGTGAGGTTTGAATCAGTAGCTCTGTGTCACTGATGAGGACTGTGGGGCTTTAGAGGTGGCGGAGTTTCATGCTCCTTGGACCAACCCAAGAGTTTGATCTTCCTGGCCAATAGCATTATGAGCAAAAGCTAACAGAAAAGAATGAAAGCGCCACAGTTCCACCCTGACGTTCCATCCCGGAGAGGCGGTGGCATCGAGGTCTCTTTGTGCTTTTCTGATCTTTTCTACAGAGCCACAGAGAATCCCAGCAGAGAGAAAGTGCGAACTGTAGAAAACTCACATGTTCCGGTCCAAGGAGCAGTCACAGGCCAACAATTTTCTGTCTCTTAATGTGGCTGGGAATCCCTTTGGCAATCACCCGGCTGTTCTCATTTCTCTTTCCTTTTTCTCATGTGGAGCCATGGGTGTGTGTCTGTGCCACTCAGCTCCTGTAGTAGCAGGAGGTCTGAGATTTCCCCGAACGTGAAATCCCTTAGGTGTTGAAGTCACATTGTTTGAAAAGGGCTGCTGGTGGCTTAGGTGCAGGAGAGGGAAAGCAATGCTGCCGCTCCTTGCTGGGGAGGTGCTGGTGGCATGGTGTCACTTGTAACCGGGAGACAAAGTTGTGTTTTGTCACCCTCTGAATGCTGACTCTGTTGGAGTTCCTGACCTTTTCTGTCCAGATCCTGCCTCTGTGTTTGACAGGGTACACACTTCTTAAAGGCTCTCTTCCAGCTTTCTTTTGTGAAGACTGCCCTCTGAGACAAGGATCTAGAGTTGTGGGGTGGTGAAGGCTCCATCCGGGCCTTCTGGTTTTCTGTCTGCCTTCCCCAGACCTACAGATAAATGAAAACTGTATTTAAGAGAGGCAAACAATACCATGAGAAACATGGTCAGGTTTTCAGAAAGGCTCAGGATTAGCAAAAGGCCAATGTTAAAAGTACACAGTAGAAACTTCTGGAATCTTCCTTGCTGACACTCCTCATGTATGATCCTGTTAATCACTTGGCATTACATTCTATAGTTATTTACTAAACATCTACTATGTCTTAGGCATTGCAATAGACTATAGGCACCCCAGAGGAAACCAGACTGACCTGATTTGGTAGGAAGTTGATAAACCACTGAACAGGCTAGACACCCAGATGGCATTTAATAAATTTGAGCCCAGTAATACAGAGGCTCTAATTTTGTTCTGGAGGGTCAGAGAAATCACTCCACATGGCGTGGTCTTTGTAGCCCTCTGTATGCTGTCTTCATTCTCCATTCTCCTGGGCCCAGACTGGAATGGTCATTCTGAAGCTTCCTTCTCAAAAGCTTCCACAACCCTGAGGGGTGGGAAATCCCTTTAGCACTGGACTAGCCACCATACCCCGGCACACAGAGGTCATGTCAAGTCTTTGGTAACAGGTCTTTGAAGCTCATTTTCCAATATGATATGTTTGTTGAGTCTAGTTCTATCCTCTGTTTTACATCAGAGTATTCAACGATGGAGGGATATATGTATGTCTTTTTCATTTCTTTTCTGTAGCTCAGATCTTGGTTACAAAATTATAGCCATAATGGAGCCTTTACTTTTCTTTTATTGTAGGGTTTTCAGAGCACAAAAAATTTTAGATACCTTACATTTCTGGAAGCCAATGAAAAGACAGGATGGAGACTTTCATTACTGCTGTTACCAATAAGAAACAAAAGAAAGCATGTTCTCATATGCATTCAAGATTTTAAATACCCATGCACAGGAAAAACTACCAAGATTTAGTAGATTATGGCCAAGTACATCTCAAGTACTATTTCACAGATATTCATATCAAATACCCATATGCCTTTGGAAAATTTGCCTCTTCTTTTTATATCTTAGTTTTGAAATTTGAAACCAGAAGCATGAACTAGGTCATCTTAAAGTTTGTTTCTACTTCTAAAATTTTAGATCTACAACTTGGACCTCAAAGCATCACGTTACACAAAGATATTCCAAACCCTGGCCCAGAGGAACTTCCAAATGGACTTTGGTGTATAATTCCAGCTAAAGGACCTGAGTGACCATCAGCATGAGAGCTTAAGTGATGCTGCAGAGAAAACCCTTAAGCAGTTTCATCTCTGAGGAGCCACTTGTCTTTAAGGCTGAGATGGTCTCCCATTATCTGGGGTGTGACAAATTTCTTTTTAGTGTGGAGGAAAGCAATACAGAGAGATGGTGAAAGGTCAAAAGGTGCCAGAGGAGGTAACTGTGAGTGTGCAGAGAGCCACTGAGTGGATGGATGGACGGATGGAGAAGTCTTCATCTATGACCTGAAAGACAACTTGTAAGGACTCCTTGGTCTCTTGGTATATACCCAGGGGAGGAACGACGTTTGGAATGAGCAAAAATGGACAAGAGACAAGGACACCTACCAGACACCAGATCTGCAGGGACCTTAACTGTAGACTTCTCAGTTTCCAGTACTTTGAGAAGTACCTTTCTCTTGCTTATACACTACCAGGTTTACAGCAGCCTGAAGGAGATGAAGCCAGACTTCCTCACCCAACCTCTGAGAAGCGGTTGGTCAATTTGATTGAAAAATAACCAGGAAATGAGCCAGCCAGTCCATTTTTGTCCGAACGTGATGGTATTTTCTCTCTCACCTCACAGCTGAGTTTTACTCTTCCAGTATTCTGAGCTACACTGTCTTTCTTTAGACTAATGGGAACTGCGCATGGGTACTTCTCCTTTACTCCCCTCCCCTTTTTTAAACCTAGTCAGCTCTTATTTTTATCCTGCTGACCTTGATTTAGATGCCTCCATCTTTCTTTAGGATTTTCTCTGCTTTTCCCCACACACGCTCTGCAGAACACTCACCTGTCGTGTTGCAGTATGGCGTGGTCTTTTCATATCTTTCTTTGCTCAGGCCTCACAATCTAGCAGGACAGAGCCTGTATGTTCTTCACTGTTGGACTCCAATGTCTGGCCCCGTTTGGGAGCCACTAGTGGCATAAGGCCAGAAATTCTGGGCAATCCAGAGAAATCACTGAGGAGATGATTACAAAATGGTGGCCTAGGATAGACTGGCACCTTGGAACCTTCATGCCTGCAGGGACTCCAATAACTGGTGAGATATCGGCGCTCGCGACCAGATCACCGAGTGGGGGAGGAGATCCATCCCTATACCTGCAGGGAACCCTGGGAGGGTGGGGGAGCGGTCTTACACACCTCACCCAGGTCACTAGGTAGGGAGTATCTAACCAATATCTGTACA
>PVLD010024928.1:0-24606 GCA_004027595.1 Dinomys branickii
CTGGTATTACTTGTGCTGTGGGTGTATCAGTATTTCTTACAGCTTTCACTACACATATGGGGAAACTGATGTATCAGTCACCTATCCAAGAATGTCTGTGTATGTATAAAATTTTTTCTAAACTCATTCAGGCCAACGCTTATGTAACATTTACAGTGTTTCTCAGAATAGCATAGTAAGAAAAGGGCTTTATGTTTTGCTCTAAGTGATATACTTATTACGGCTTGTGTCTAGATGTTTCTCCAAAGCCTCATTTTTCTGGCAGCGCATTTTTCAGAGGTGGTTAGATCTAGAGAGTATAATGCTAAGTTTGGCTCATGGTACAATGCCAGGCTCAGGGGTGCCAGGACTGAGGATGTCAGCGCTGTCCACCCTGAGCATCTGGGTAAGATAAAGGGAGCAGAAAGATGCTATTTTGCTCGTTTTGCTACCTTCTGCCTGCCACGAACTGTTGGTCCCCTGTGATGTCTGCCACAGCTCCTTGCCATGGAGCCAGCTGATTATGGACTGAAACATCTACACACCGTGAGCTAAATAAATCTTTTTTGCTTTAAATTTGGATGTTGGGTATTTTGTCTCAGCAACGACAAAAGTAACTAAGACAAAGCAAAAGGGCTTTAGTGCAATTTAGGAGTAAGAAAGAGAACTTGGGCCACTGCAAGAGAACAGTAGGCACTGAGACTCAGCATCCGACAGCCACTACGTAAAGGATGAAAGGTCTACAGTATTTTGGCTCACAGTTTGTAGAATTTTCAGTCTACTCTGAGCCGGCTCCATATCAGGGCAGCATGGCAGAGAAAAACAGCTCACAGCATGGCAGCAGGAAACAGAGATCAGGGAGGAGGACGGGAGATACAACCTTCTAGGGCACAGACCCATGGACCCAGTTCTTCCAAACAGGCTTTATCTCTCAAATCACATTTAGCTATAAGCTCTTCAGGGGACTAATGCACTGCCAGATCTCATGCCCCCATGATCCAGTTACCTCCCTGTCTTGGTTACTTTTCTCACGTTGCTGAGACAAAATACCCAACGCTCAAAATGAAGGAAGGAAAGGTTTATTCAGCTTACAGTTTGTGGTG
The DNA here is from genome assembly GCA_004027595.1 of Dinomys branickii. Taxonomy (NCBI): domain Eukaryota; kingdom Metazoa; phylum Chordata; class Mammalia; order Rodentia; family Dinomyidae; genus Dinomys; species Dinomys branickii. The sequence continues at coordinate 1,083 of PVLD010024928.1, forward strand.
GTTTCAGTCCATACTTGGCTAGTTCTGAGGCAGAGTGGCACATGGCAGAGGGCAAACTGTTCATGCCAGCAGAGCACAGAAGAAACAACCAGCGAAATGGAGGAATGGCTGCAGGAATGACGCAGGCAGCCTCTTTCTCTCCCTTACATATACAAACTATTCCCCCTAGGGTACAGCTCTCACACCCATAATCCCAGCAAACCATCTGCCCTAGGGCAGGTATAGCTCTCACAGCCATAGTCCCAGCATTGGATCATGGATCAGTCAGAAACTGTAAAAGCCACCTAATAACCGCATGAGTATTTGGGGAGACATATGGACACAAACCATAACACTCCCCATAGCCCCACCTATGAGTGCATGAAGCTTTGCAGGTCCATCTAGATATTAACCATCATACTGGATAATTTATAAAGAATACAAATTTATTTCTGTCCACTCTGGAGGCTGGGGAGTCTAAGTACAAGGTGCTGGCAAGTTTGATGCCCAGTGAGGGCCCCTCTCCACTTCCAAGATGGCACCAGGACTGCATCACGTAGGAAGAGTTAATGCCTTCCTAACAGGAACTGGGGGTCTCTTGAGTGAGTGAGTTAGTGATTGCAATAATGAGTTGTGATAAAGCAAGGCTGCTCCCAGTGCCTTGTCTCACCCACATTTGCACTCGCATTCTCTGCCAGGAGTTGGAGCAGCCCAAGGTCTTCACCAGCACCGTACGCTGACTCTTCTCAGCCTCCAGAACTGTGAGCCAACACATCTCTACTTTTTAAAGGTTACCCTACCTGAGGTATTTTCTTACAGCAGTAGAGAACAGATTAAGATTTCCCTGATGTTTTCGTATTGTCTCCCTAGCGTAAGAAACTGAAAGAGTAAATAAGTTCCAAAATGTGCAAGAGATATTTTGAAAGGAAAAGAAGCTGCTCAAAAAGAAAGAACAACTAGAATGGGGGAAAGACGCACAGAAGACAGGGAAAAGGAAAAAATATATACATGTATATGTATATGACATATATGTAATGGCTGACGTAAGTATACTACTGATTTCTATTAGTTCATTGAGAACAGTTTGTGCTTATATTGTTTGATCAATTTTGCATGCCTATATTTTGTAATCTGAGCAGCTATTTTGAAGATAACAACACACATTATATTAGACGTTGTTAATTTCCTATTATTTGGTTTTGAAATTCTGTATCATTGTTTTCTCTTTAAAATTAAAAAATTAAAATAAGAAAAAGCTTTCCCTATTGTCTTTACCTGATTTTCAGCCCTCTGACCCCATGGACCTTTGTCTGTAGATTCCCACTCGTGCACTGAATTCAGATCCCAACCTCCTCCATCACAGAATCCCACTCTGGAGGTCTCTGTATCCATCTCAGTAGTGTTCCTCTCCCATCTCTTGAATAATCCTGCTCACAAAGCTTTGACAAGTACCTTTAAATGTTGCTTTTCTATAAAGCCAGAAAAGAGAAGGGCTTTGCAGTAGTGCAACTGAAAGACGGATGTGTGTGCAGCTCGGCTTGAGACGCATATCTGCGTTCATTTGTTCATCAGCATTAGCTGGACAACCCGCTGGCCTGGAAACAAACTAGTTGCTGGGCATAAAGACCATGTACTCTTGATCAATAGAAAGATTCGACTATTCCAATAGTTACAGAGTAATGGGGTAGAGTTGTGGAAAAACTCAGAGAAGTGACAGACAATATGTTCCTAAAGGAATCAGGCTCACCTCACAGAAGGGGCTACACGCCAACCTGGTTTAAAAAGTGATTGTTTACATGTCAGAGATTACACAGAAGATTATATTAGATAGATTAGGTAGAACAACCCCAGGCTACAAGCTTTGTGATCTTATGCTATTTTAATGCTATTTCTATGTTTGGTTCAAGTAGATCTGCATTTCATTTCATATATGCAGAAAGAGGCTACTTTTCAGCTTAATCTGGGTATTAGGGCTGGGGATATAGCTCAGTGGAATAAGTGCTTGCCTAGCAAGCACAGGGTCCTGAGTTCCATCCCCAGTACCGCAAAAAAAAAAAAAAAAAAAAGGAACACTTTTTTAAAAATCTGGGTATTAGTTGAAAAATACTATCAAGATTCAACTTTAAAAAACAGTCAATATTTGGCATAAAACTGCCTGCAGCAGTTGCCTGCCAACATTCTCCCATAGTTGCAGGTATTTGCAATGCACCGCTGGCTTCTTCCCTGATTCTGCCAGAAAACATCTGTTCTCTCCACCACTTGTCAGCAGGTTTAACGCCTTTAATTTTCACGTTGTTGCATAGGCTTTTCAAATATCAGGTGAAAGAAAAAACAGTCATGGCCAGTCATGAGTGAAGTTTTTCCCCAGAGCAGGGTTTTTGGTTTGGGAGAGGGACTTTCCCTCTTGAGGAAATTAGCAATGTGTGCAAATACTTTTGATTGTCATAAATTTGTGAGGAAGAGTTATGCACAACCTGAAAAATTTAAATTTCACTCTCACTGTTCAGCTGTTTACAGCAGGAAGCCTTTCTTCTCCTTCTCACACAGAGTCTGTGAGAATGAGTGTGTGTGTGTGTGTGTGTGTGTGTGTGTGTGTGTGTGTGTGTGTGTGTGTTTTGAGTTTAGAATGAGTTGGCTTCTACTTTCACACATCCCTTCCTTTCTCAAGCAGGAGGAAAACAGATAATTGTCATCCTGGTCACCGTGATGTGGGTACATCCTCTTCCTTGAGAGGCCACAGATACCCTTTGGGTGGTAGCATACAAATAGTGATTCTTCTGTGGAGTCAGTGCTTCAAATCTGCACAGCCCTATGAGTCTGGGGCCTTGTTTCTGCAAAGTTACTTGGCAGCATGGGAAATCCTTCCCAAACTACCCCATCCCCAGCTTCTGACCAAACCCTCTTCTTCAGAGATTCCTTTACTCACCAGACATTTGTCTAAAAATGGTGCCAGTCTCAGCCTCTTGCTATGGTGCCACTAAACTCATGGACACACGTGTACCCATGTCTCTGCCGTGGTAGAAATGCAGGCTGCTCTTTCGTACTTATTTTCTCAACTGTGCATTTTTCCCCCTCTCTTATCCAGCCTTGGTAGCTCATGTTCTCTGCCAGGTCTGGATCTCAGGAACTTCCCAGTGAAATACTTGCCAGCTACCATTTGTTTGTGGCTCGGATCCCAATTTCTGTGCGTCATCAATTCTCCATAGAGCCAAAGGACACAGCCCAAAGAGAACTGGTTCTTTTCTAGTGATTTACCCTATTATATATGCATTCTCTACCTTACATTTCCCTCCAGATACGTTTAATATGAAAAGTTTAGAACTCCTAAAAGAAAGGCTCACCAATCAGGGTTCAGCCTTTCCCTGCATGCCCCTTCCATTCCCCATGGCTATTTATCCATCAGGAATGAGCAAAACTGATGGAAACTGTCCTTGTGTGGTTCTCAACTTCCAGCAATTCCAGCTGGCAGTGTGGGGCTGAAGGCAAGGGCTCAGCTTAACAGATTTCTTTGTTAAATGACTGATGCCTGATATATGATTCTTTATCTCATGGTTTCTTTCACTCTAAATTTATGTGCACAATTAAAAGAAGGGCAGCACAGTTAATGTGATCACACAGCAATAATTCAGTTTATTTTTCTAAAAGCAGAAGCACTGAGATGTATCATGATTAATGAATGATTTTTATTATAACCTTTCCCATTATAGTCAAAAGATAAATTTACTGAATATATTTATACTTTTATGGGTTTGCTTGGCACTTGTGCAACCAATTGAATTTCATTTGGATTGTCTTTAAATATTGTTTGGCTGAAGTTTTGAAATAATGCTGTGGCCTTATTCTAGCTTGAGTAAAGCTTTCTCTATATAACATGGTTAGTAGATTCTGTTTATACAAAAATGCTTTTGAGAATATTTTCCCCTGTTCCATGGATTATATTTCATTTTACTGGCTACTTTTTTCTTTGAAGCTTTTAAGTTTCATATATATCCATTTTATTTCCTGTGCTTTCATTTCATGTCCAAGACCGTTGTTTTTGTGAGGCTCTCTTCTCAGTTTTGTGGATTCAGGCCTTACATTAGGTCTCTAATCCATCTTGAGGTGATCTTTGTGTAGGCATAAGATAAGGGTCTACGTTCAGTCTTTTGCAACCATGTGTCTGATAACATGGTTAATAATCAAAGTACACAAGGAATTTATGCACCTGAAGACCCAGAAACAAATAATTTATTTAAAAATAAGCAAATGACCCAGGTAGGCATTTTTTAAAACAAGATATGCAAATGGCCAGTGGGTATGTGAAAACTTGTCCAGTGTCACCAATCTTCAGGGGAATAAGAATCAAAGACACAAGGAGATACCACCTCATGCTACTTAGAGTGCGTATTATAAAAAGGAGAACATTTCAGGAAAGATGTGAGGTAGCAAACCCTGCTCACTGCTGGGGTGAGCACCAGCTGATAAACTCTTATGGGAAACAGTGTAAAAGTTCCTCAAAAAATACAAACTAGAATTCCATAATATTCAGAAGTCCCACTTCTGGCAGTGTATACTTCAAACAATTGAAATCAGAACCTTAAGTTATATCTAGATTCCCATATACATTATAATATTATTCAAAAAAGCCAAGCTATACAAGCAGCATAATTCCAAGAAAATAGGTCAATGGATAGATAGTAATATGTGTGCATGAAGAAATGTCATTCGGGCTTGGAAAAGGAGGAAGTTGGACTAGGGATGTGGCTCAGTGGTAGAGCACTTGCTCAGCATGAGAAAAGCCCTGGGTTTGATCCCAGCATCACAAAAGATTAGAAGGAAATCCTGTTGTCTTCAGCACTAGGGCTGGACCTAGAAACCACTGTACTGAGATAAGCCAGGCACAAAAAGATGAAACTATACATCCTCATTTATGTGTAAAATCTAGAATATTTAAAACTCAAGCACATAGCATTATGGTTGTTTCCTGGAGCTGGAATCTACCACACAGCTGGAATCATACCACACAGTGTGTTCATTGCTAACAGCACTGTGTTACGTATTCACAACTGCTAAGAGCATAGATGTTTGTTAAACTTTCTTACCAAGAAAAGTATCAATGATGATGGTGATGATGACAATGGAAGTAGTAGGAAACATTGAAGTTGGTTTATTTCCTTGACAGCAATGGTGGCTTCATGGGGACACAGATATCTCAGACCCATCAAGACACATGCCGTGCATGTGACTGGCTTTAACAAAAAACCCGGAAATGAACTATTTAAACGAGATATGCCCTGGCACCAAATGCTGCCCACACACCCCTGGGATCTGTGAAAACTTCAGCCGCCTAGTAAATGTGCCCCTAATGTAGATGACTCTGGTGCCTGAAGACCTGCCTGAATGTTCTAGACAAAGACAAAAGCTGCACATCGGGATATATATATTTCATATTCCTTGCCCCCACTTACCAAAATGTAGAAAGAGCAACAAAGATAAATGTGTCAAGAACATCAGGATCCAGCTGAGTTCACTGAATTTACTTTATATTAACTCTTTACCCTGTAATCTCCCAGTTTCCTCCATCATCACAGGTTTATTCTGTGTCACATATGGGATTGCTTCTGATGAGGAACTGAGAGTTGAAACACAGAATATAACTATGTTAGTTGCTTCTAATGACAGAGTCCCTGGACCCATGAACCAGCTTTTTGGAAAAGACAATGAAATTCCCATTGCTCAGTAAGGAGATGAGCTCTGCTAGACCTGGGGGTCAGTGACTGTGGCCTGATCTTGAAGAGTTTTCAGTCATGCAGAGAATTCCATCCAGCCATATATTTGGCCTGAAATCATCAGACTCACAATTGTGTTTCTCACAGAGATAGTGCAGGAGCACTGTGTTCCAGCGTGCTATGGACCCATGGTTCTCCTAGAATTTAACTCCCAAAACACATTGCTTTTCCTTTGATTAACAAGGTTATTCTGAAACTATAGCTAGTGAAGATTTTTTGAGGTTGAGCTTGTTACTCTTGAAAATTTTTGGTTTTGCCTGGACTGTCTTAGAAGTAGAGGCTGTGAGAGAGGGTGGTCTGCATCTCTCTGCAATCTTCCTGGAATTTTTCATACTATTGGTCAAAATACAGCATTGTCTAAAACCTCCTCATTATTTTTAGTACACTTCAGAGCAGTGTAGCAGCGTTTGTGTTGCAGGACACGTGGCATGACAAGAAGCTGAATCTTGGGTGCTTTGGTTCCAGGTTCCTTCCCTTCCTTGAGAACTTTTTGACCACATATTGCCGGATAACATTTACCTTAGAGACTGAAAAGGTTGCCGATTTTGCTAGTTCTTTTGAGCCCAAGTGCCGAGGCACAGTAGTATTATCAGTCAGTTCGGGACTAGCCTTACTTACAGTAACCCAGTTGAAAGCACAGAGTGTCACCCACAGTGAGCTTCAAGCAGGTTTGCACTTTCTCTCTCTTGTTCTTCTTGGCCTGTAGCAAGAATGCCCCTTACTCATTTGCGGGGTCATACACGGGGAAAACTTTTAGTGATTCCACCACAAATCCAGACCACATAAGCTTTCCATTCTTCACCCAGAGCATCACTTCTGCAAACAGTGCTTCGCACAGAAAGCAGAGTTTGCATTCCTCATCTGTAAACCTGGCAGCGAGTGGCTGGAAAGGAGGCATTCAGCTTCATCATGATGTCACCCACTGCTGAGGAGGCAATGGGGGAAAAGGGTACCAACGGGGATTTCATGATTCATGTTATTGTTTCTCATTCTGTCTACCAAGAACTCAATGCTAAATTACTCTCCTGCACTGAGTAGCTTATGTTGTGTCACCATGAGTGCGAACTTGCTTTAGTTGCTTCCTAATAATCAGTTGTTTTATTTTTGTGATAATTTCCTTTGTTAAATCTTGTACATGGTTACATAAACTGTCTATTTGCACAAAGATAGATTACATATACAACATATCGAAAAGGACTTGCATTTCACAAAGTGAAACATTCTTTGTTGTGCATGTGAATAATACAGATGAACCAGAGGCACTTTAGGGTGCTGTATGAAGAGCGGATAGGGGATGTTTAAAAGGCTGGCATGAAATCAACCAGAAAGCTGCATATCCATTAGACTGCACAGATTTGTGATGATAAACGTATGGTATCAGGTGATGGATCTTGGTTTCCCCGTGAAAATATGTGATTGCCTTCCAAAAAGTGTAGCAGTCATAACAACTGTTCCTTTTTACTCTGTAATTTAGTATGGCCTGAGAGCATTAGAACAATTCTTTATTTCTAGGGTACTCAATCTTGACTCAAGCCACTTAGAATATTGTATACAATTTGCTCAACCACCTTATTGTGTCCAGAGTTATTTTCCTTCACGCAAAAGTTTCTCTCCCTTATGATCTGCCCCTACGGGCAGCAGAGTTGAGATGAAAGTGACAGTGTGTGTAGAGTTACGCAGACCAACCTGGGCACAGTGCTCACCCATGAATGCTCCAGGCACTCCACTCAAGCCCAGGGAGACTGCATGGGATCTGTAAGCCCAGATGAAAGTGGCCCTTCTGATTCTGTGTTTAGTAGGGATGCAACATGGAAGTTAGTGGAGATGAGCACTTTGCAGCAGGTCCATTGGAGGAAGAATTAATCCTCTCTTATTGTAATTAACGAGTCACACAGACATTTTCATGGGGCCGCAGCCAGGCAGGGTAGAAGGAACATGGGAGCCACAGGTACTCAGGTGATGCTGTGAGGTAAGAAGTGGGAGGACTCAGGGCCGAGACGAGAGCAAAGTGCTCAGGCACAAAATTTAAGAGATCGCGTAAGTGCCTTATCTCCTTCAATGTTGCGCCCTGTGAGTGTCATCTGCCGCTAGTCCCAGGATATGTCTGCATTTCCAACCAAGGCTGATCCAAATGAACACAGTGGTATAGATGGGAAAAATAGGAGAGTTTAAGAAAAAGAACAGCACTGTGTTGCAAAGAGGTATAGCAAGACTATGTAAGCTGGGAAAGCCTGGCACTGAGAACAGCTGGACTTTTCTCTGGAGAGGGGCTGGATGCTCTGTGCATCTGGAATGGGAAACTAGTGCTCAGATGAGATGGTCCGGATGGGAAAGGGACCAAGACTTGGAAGGAGCAGGGAGGGATGAGAAGAGTAGGGGATAGAAAAAGAATTAAGATGTGTTATGTACGTATACCAACTCCTTGCAACAAATATAATCATTATGTACTACAAAAAAAAAAAAAAAAAACATGTACTGTACTAAAAAAAAACAGATGTTGCAAATATAGGCTTCAGAGGCATTTGCTTAGTTTTTCTAACTCTTGCTAGTCAGAAACACTCTGAAATTTTACTTCTTTAGCCTTTGGATACATCTGATTTTAACTTGCTCATGTGTCATAAAAGCCTTGAAGATGAGAAGTTCAAATGTGATCAAAGTCACGTTTTCCTGCGTTTCTATCACCCAGCATCAACAGACTGAGGTTGTGACCTCACCTGGCACTGAACTGTGTTGGTTGTTAGTTTCAAATCCCAAGGAAGTTAGTGGAGGTCTTTCTGGTTGCTATTTTTTTAGCTGCAGTTTTTCAAAAGTTGGTAGACATGCTTGATAAAATCTGATCAAAGAAGTCACCCTTGTAGACAGGAGAATTTCCTCCCTTCTGTTCAGCTTTTCATCTCTATTCAGTAGTTATCAGTGACGTTCATCTTCCCTCTCTTTCTCTCTTTTGTATTTCATGATGTTCTGTGTGCAGCGATGCTCATCTTCAGATGACTCATTTCAGATCAGAGCTTCAGCTCTTGCCGTTCACTGCTGACACGTGTCTGAGCTTTGAAGGGAGCATCTGTCCTCACTTCTGCCGCTTTCCGCTTTCCTGTGCTGCTCCTCTTGCTATTTCCTTTTGTCTCACTCATTTATGTCAAGAGCTAGTCTTTGTGCTTTAATGGTATCACCCACACTGACATAGGAAAACATTTTAAAAATCAGTTTTAAACAGCACGCTATTTCAAGTTTTGAGCACCTCTCACTTGTACCTACCTCGGGAATAGTTCAGCTAATCAGTCTATCCACAGTGCATATTTTCTCATCTGGGCAATTCTATTTCACATTTGGTTCACTGCTTCATTAAAAAAAATTAAAAATTAAATTAAAAGAATTAAAGCTAGAACAAATAAGAACCCATTGGCACCTTTTTTTAATGTGTTGAGGATGAAACACAAGGCCTTGCTCATGCTAAACAAGTATTCTGCCGCTGAGCGATAATCGTAGCCCTCCCTGCCCCTTAAAGACTGCCTTACAGAGGCTTCGTAGGGAAATTAGTCAGAGTTGTATACTTGGAGGACACTCAAGACCTTGAATGTAGAGCTAGCAGAAAGTATGTAGGGTATTTGATCGGAACCCTCAGTTTGTAGAGAAGGAGACTGAAATGCTCATATGGTCACCCCTGGTCAGACAGACAGTGCTAGAATTCAGGTTTCCTGACTTCTGTTCCATCAGTTTCATTCTGAGAAGAGAAAAACTAAGGACAAAAAAGTCACAACTGTGGTCAGTGTGTATACTGGGCTATTGATTCCAACATGTACAAAGACAGTATAAACTTAATTATAGAACATTCCATAGGAAAACATTCTTAAAAATGTATCAAATGACAGAATGAATGATTGTACAAAATGCAGTAATTTAATAAACACCTATCGGGAGCTGTTCAGAGAATTTGCTGAGAAGATCGGTTTTAAGTACAGTTTTAACATAATGTTTTATAAAACAAGTTTTTTGAAGAGTTACAGTAAGAAACCAAAGAGCTATTAACAACATTTAAATGCATTGAACTTTCTATGATCGCTGTTGTGGACTAGGCTAGAAAATTGTTTATGCTACCATGTGTGATACTTTGATGATTACTTAAGAGAAGCCCCTCAATGGGGGAATGGATGGTGTCTTTTTTTTTTTCCCTATAGAATCCAACAGAGTATTCTGGGTAATACAGAGGAGACACCCTGCAAGTAGTTATTGAGTATACAGGATAGCACTAGAAGAGAAAGAAGAGGTCAGAGAAAAAGCCATGGAGGGTTCAAAACACATGGAAGAGTCAGGATTTAGAGATGCCTGAGAAGCAAAGCACGGTGACATACACCTGTAATCTTGGCGCTCTGGGAGGCTGAGGAAGGAGACTAAAAGTCTAAACCCATCCGGGGCAACTTAGTGACTTAGTGAGCTTATCTGAAAAAAGAAAGAAAACTTGAGTGAGCTCTGGGGGTTGGCTAGAAGTAAAAGTGAATTCTATTGCTTTATAATTTTGCATAGAAACACCTTGCTCATGTAATTCGATTAAGATTTCATGTTAGAGCTATAAGTTAGAGGAGTTACGGTTTGTTGGTGGGGTGACACAATGACAAGATAGGGAACATCTTCTAATTTTTAAACATGTTCACTAGTACATGTTTGCACTACACAATGCTTGCAGTTACTGTAGGGAGCAGGTAAGTGTCCCTAACACCTCTTAACTGTCTCACCTCCTTTCCCTCTCCGCCCTCCTCCCTGCCTCCGTCTCTACATTCGCTTCTCAAAAGATCGATCTTTCTAAAAGATCTGTCTCCCTGCTGCCTATTCTCTGTCTTTTGTTTTGCTCTTTAAATGATTTATACTTTGAGTTTCCCATGTAAGAGAAACCATTTGTTTCTCTTACAGTACTTAAGCCTGTGTGTCTGATTTACTTCACTTAACATTATGGTCTCAAGGTGCATTTATTTTCCTACAAATGACTCAAATTGAGGACAGGAAAAATTCAGCAGTCATTTTTCAACCCTTGAGATAATATCTAAATGGGAAATTGTAAAAAAAAATTCTCAATCTAACTTGCATAAGAACTGTGTACATAGTCTCGAGCACATTGTGTATAGGAAAATAATTAAAACTGAAAGTTATACACTTACTGTCTTCCAGGTGCTGCAGTAGCATGGCTCACAATACTCAAAGAATAAAACAAAATCATAAAGGCAACTGTAGCTTGATTGCTTACAGTGTACCAAGAAGTAATCAATAATTTATATGGATTATCTAGTTTTACTTTTCCAAGGAAGACTGAGCTGTTCAAAATGTAAAATTTAGGAAGCATCTGCTATGCATGGGTGGGGCTTCTAGAGAGTGACTGGATCCCAGGGTATCTGATGAACATTTGCCTAAATGGCATGTTGGGAGGTGAAGTCTGGTCAGAGGAGGTGGATCATGGGGACAGGGCCTTGAAGGCTCTTTCCCTCCCTCTTCCTTCCTTTCTCTCTCTCTCTCTCTCTCTCTCTCTCTCTCTCTCTCTCTCCCTCCTCCCCCCTCATTCCACACCATCATGCCACGAGCCATTTCTCTGCCATGCCACCCTGCCTTGGAGCCAGCTGATTATGGACTGAAACCTCTACAAACTATGAACCAAAATAAACTTTTCTTCCTTTAACTTGCAGGTGTTGGGTATTTTATCCTAGCAATAAGAAAAGTGACTCGCACAGCATCTGTCTCAAAATAAGATGTTCAGCCCATTCTCAACAAAAGTTTGAACCTCTCAGACTCAAAATGAGAGCATCTTTTCTTCTTGACATGTTTACAGGAGTATTCCTTGGAGGTATTGGAACTATGAAGGGAAACATGTCATGTACCTGGTTATGAGAGTCTGAAGTTTGTCACAACTCTTCTCTTTGGAGAGGGAAGATAATTTGACCTCATTAAATCTCTTCTATGAGGTGGCCATAAAACTGGAAACATAACTGAACGTACATAATAAGAAATTTTTTATTTTAAAGAGAATTTAAAGTAAAATAGCAATATAGACAAAAACAAAACAAAGCAAAAACAATGAAAATGATACAAGGTTTCAAAACAGAATGATAGGAATTAGCAGTGGTTCTTACCTGACACATTGTCCTCTTCAATGAAGTTGCTCAGATTACCAGATATAATGGTTTGCTCAATGAGAATTTATTGATAGGCCATTGCAATATATGATAGATTCAGTGAACTGCGTGAACTATTCAATGGTATTGCTCCAGAGCAGCAGCCATGAGAAGCTCAGCAGTGTATGTGGAGTCAGTAATCAAGGTGGCTCTAGCTGGGGAGCAGGCATCCCACTTCGCAGGAACACGTTGTCTATGCTAGTGCTGAAAACTGTCACACTTCTGGTCCCTCCCACTCTGATCAAATGATCTGTCAGAACTACTCCACAAGACTTCTGCAAGCTCATCAAGGATGGCTATTGTCACTTCACATGTAAAATACAGTAAACATCTGATTATTTGCCCACACTTCTGTTGGCCACACTGTTGAACGGAGGACTAACCACGTAAGTGGGGCTTAGTCATTTTCTTAAGTAAGTGACAGGCTCAATGAATTAGTTCTTTGGTCAACCAATCAGTCATAAAATGCAGACTTCATTTCTTTCCTGTAAATTGAGGCCTGTTATGGTTTGTGTCTGCATGTCCCCCCAAATCCTCATGCAGTTATGGGGTGGCTTTTAGAGTTTATCACTGATCCATGATCCAATGCTGGGCTTATGGGTGTGAGAGCTATATCTGCCCTAGGGCAGATAGTTTGCTGGGATTATGGGTGTGAGAGCTATACCCTTGGGTGGAGAGTTTGCATATGTAAGGGACAGAAAGAGGCTGCTAGCTGCCATTTCTGCTGCCATTCCGCCCTTCTTGAGCTTGTTGCTTTGCTGTTACTGCTGCCATGAACTGTTGCCCTCTGCCATGTGCCACTCTGCCTCAGAACCAGCCAAGTATGGACTGAAACCTCCATAAACTGTAAGCTAAATAAACCTTTCCTTCCTTCATTTTGGCTGTTGGGTATTTTGTCTGAGCAATGAAGAAAAAGTAACCAAGACAAGGCCTACGGAATGAAAGAACTAAGGGAAACCCAAATGAGTTTAATGAAGGTGTTGTATTAGTATATTATCACCAAACCAGCACTCCAAAATGTTTTGAAGGACTTTTACAAAGAGATGAAAAAGACTGCAACTCCATGAACCCTAACAGAAGGAATCAACCAGGCAGGGCAAACAATTAAACAGTGGGAGGGAGAAAAGATGGGCCGCTAACAATAGGAAAATAACATGACAAGGATGAGTCAACACATATCAGATAGGGCCATTAATGTTAATGGTCTCAATTCACTAATCAAAAGACACAGACTGGAAGAATCGACCAAGAAGCAAGGTCTAACAATATGCTGCATCCAAGAAACACATTTAATTCAAAAAGAAATTCACAGACTGGAAGTTAAAGAATGGAAAACAATACTCCATGTGACAGGAACCCAAAAAAAGCAGGGACAGCTATTCTATATGCAAAGTGAATTTCAAGCCAAAAGTAATTAAGACAGACAAAGAAGGTCATTACATCCTTGTAAAGGGAACAATCCAAGAGGAACAGATACAATCATAAATATATATGCAACAAATACTAGTGCATCCAACTGTATAAAACAGTATTAAGAGGAATGAAAATCAAATAAGCACTAATGTAATTGTACTGGGGGAATCTCAATACCCCACTGTTACAAAAAATTCAACTAGACAAAAACAAAAAATCAACAATTAAATATTGGAACTGAACAAAACTTTTGAACAAATGGACAGTAGATGTCTACAGAGAGCTCCACCCCACAACATCAGAATACACATTCTTCTCAGCTGCACACAGGACACTCTCCAAAATAGACCACATACTTATATAACATATTTAAGTAAATGGAAAGGAATTGAAATTATCCCACGCACATTGTCAGACAATAGTGCAATGAAATTGGAAATCAATCACAAAAGAAGCCACAAGAATGTCATAAACACATGGAAATTAAATAGCACCCTCCCAAACAACCAATGGGTCACAGAAGAAATTAGATAGTTTCTGCAATTAAAGGATAATGATGATACAACATACCAGAACTTGTAGGACACAATGAAAGCAGTCCTAACGGAAAAATTATAGCAGTGAATACCCATATCAGGAAAACAGAGCAAGTGCAAATAAACACCTTAATAGTGAACCTCAAACTTCTAGAAAAAGAAGAGCAGGCTAAGTCAAAAGATTGTACAAGGGAAGAAATTATAAAGATCAGTGCAGAAATTAGTGCTTTGAAGACTAAGAAAATAATATGAAGAATCAATGAATTGATGAACTGATTCTTTGAAAGATCACATAAAATTTACAAACCTTTATCCAACCTTATGAAAAAAGGAAAGAAAAGATTCAAATCCATGCAACTAGGGATGAAAGGGTGAAATCATATTGGATCTCGAAATGCAGAAGGTCATCTATACCTATTTTGAAAACTTGTATTCTAATAAGATGTAAAATGAAGAAGGAATGGACAGATTCTTAGATACATATGAATTAGCAAAGATGAATCAAGAGGATATAAAAATCCTGAATAAACCCATATCAATGATTTAAACCAAAGATGTAACTAAAAACATACCAACAAAGGAGAGCCCAGGCCCTCATGGATTCACTGCTGAATTCTACAAGAAATTTAGAGAAAATCTTATACCACTACTTCTCAAACTCCTTAATAAAATTGGAAGGGAATCAATACTCCCAAATTTATTTCTGAAAATAAGCATTGCCCTGATACCAAAACCAGGAAAGGACCCAAACAAGAATCACAGTTCAATCTCCCTAATGAACACAGATGCAAAAATCCTCAATAAGATAATAGCAAACAGAAAGTAGCATATCATCAAGATTATACACCCATGACCAAGTGGGATGTGTCCCAGGGATGCCAATATGGTTAAACATACGTAAATCGATGTAATACATCATATTAACAGAGCCAAGGACAACAATTATATGATCTTCCCAGTAGATGCAGAAAAAGCTTTTGACAAAGTCCAGCACCCATTCATGATAAAAACCCTACAGAAAATTGGGATAGATGGGAATGGATAATAGAATACTACACAACCATAAAGAAGTTTAGATTGGAGACTTTTTATAGGTGAATGGATGCTACTCGAGACCATACTCATAAATGAAATAAACCAGATGCATGTGTGTAAACATTGTATTGTCTCCCTAGTGTGAGATGCTGTAAGAATAAATAAGATCCAAAGTTACAATATATATTGTAAAATGGGAAGAAACTTCAAAAGGAAAGAGAAACTGAGATGGAGGAATGAAGAGAAGAAGGAAGGGAAAATCAAATATATATATATATATGATAAGATACTTATACTAGTAATTTCTCTGATATACTGTAACTAATTTAAAGAAAAGTATACACAGTGAATTAAGCATTGTTACTCTCCTATTATCATGTTTTGAAGTTTTGTTTTATTTTTTTCCTTTAAAATAAAAAAGTATTTAATCTCTTGAGACTAAAGTTGTTAGGGTTCTTTGTTTTGTTTTAGTTTTGTATCTTTTAACTGAGAGTTACATGCTACTAAATCAATATAACTGGTCACCACAAGAATTCTTTAACACTGAATAGTCTACTCGTTTTTAATGTCTCACAAACTGCTGGCTGTACAGGATTTTGAAGTCTTTTTAATCAAAAAGACTTTGGAAGTCTTTTCCATCAAAACCTTCATTACTTCATTTACATGACAATATTCTTGGGGTAAAGTGTCACATTTTTCCTTTAAAACAAGTAGTGTGAAACTATATAGATCTAAAGTGGCAAGTGATTCTAGATATGGGTTCAGAAATGCGATCATCCTAATGAGGGAAACTCAGATCTGACAGCTCGGGATTGCTCGGTGAGGAATTTAGTCATCTGTCAAGGCCAGCAGTAACCTAAAGTTACAGAATTATTACTGGGTTAAAATGAATTATTTCATTACCATAACCTAAAACAGTGAAGTTAATTAATAGAAGTTGTTCTATTTCAAAAGCTCAAAAGTACTTCCAAATTGACATCTACATGACAGTGCCCAACCCAGCACTTCCATGGAAAGAGAAATTGTGCCCTTATTTTTTAATACACTTTTAAAGTTTACCATTCATTTTTCAAAATAAGCTTCACTTGAGATACGCATAAAAATTATCATGCTTTCCCACAATTTCTAGTTACTTGACATTTCCTTACCTGATACAGATGTTTCATCAAGTAAAATGTATGCTGTAATATTCTATAAATAATATATAACTCCTTTTAAGAGTATTTGCCCTTTTCATACTTACAAATATAAAAACACAAGATGCAAACAGAGAGTGAGTTGATGTCCTATAGTTGGGGTGTAAAATGTGCCTTTGAAACTTGTGAATTATTTCTGAGGAGTACTCAGAATGCGATTCCTAAATAAAAGGCTGAACTTCATATACCTGTGTTTCCTGATTGGTGATGGAAAGAACCTTTGGCTGTAAGACTGTATGACTGCTCAAGGGAAAGTATCCTTGCCTCTGACAAGTCTACATACATAAAGAGTTTTGTTCAACGCAAATAGAATGCTGTAATGATTAAAATCCCCATGTGCCCATACGTCTGTCCCTGGGCGTGTCACACCGAGGGGCGGCGCAGTCAGGCAGCCTGACTTGAATGATGCTTAGGAGCTGTTACTGCTCGTATCTCGATGCCCCGCCCCCAGCTTCATGTGGTCATGGGTGGGGCTGCTCAGAGACGGCTAGACCCATAGCGTGTGATGCTAGGATTAAGGATGTCATGCTGGGATAGATTCATGGTGCAGTGCTAGGACGAAGGGCGCTCCACCCGAGGGGTGAGTGCGACCCTAAGGGCAGGTGGCCTGGATAGAAAATAGGGGACAGAAAGATGGCTGCTGTTGTCCCTGCCTGTAGCTTGCTGCTGCTTCACTCTTTTCCGCTTTGCTGCCTTCCCGCCTTCTGGACTCTCTCTGCTCTGCGATATCCCCTGCCACGCCACCCTGCTTCGAAGCCACCTGACTATGAACTGAAACCTCCACACACTACGAGCCACAATAAACCTTTCCTTCTCTGACTTTGTGGAGTGTCTGGTATTTTGTCACAGTAACGAGACAAGTAAGGAAGGCAGAACTTTATCCCAGCAGGTTCAGGTTACCTTTTTCTATGTAAAACCACCAGATGTTTGAACCTGAACTTCTTTTCACCTCATAGCTCCTGCTGTTCAGCCTCTACTAGGCCCTTGTTGCCCTTACAGAACCAAAACATCCCATTTGTCATAAAATGTGACTTTGCTTTTGGCTATTTCACAAGACTTTATGATAGGTCTAAATACCACTTTAATAGAAAAAGTGGGAGATGCCTGGGGAAAGTGGCCCAGTGACATCTCCCCTTGTTACAGATCAGCATGAAATTAAAAACAACTGGAAAATGTATTATTTAAAAATCGACAGGATAACTGTAAGTCATGATTCCTGCACTCAGATGAGAGTAATAGCTATTTAAGAGTGAAAGATCCTCGGAATCATTTAAGAGACTGACTTGCCCTATGAAGGGGAATGGCGAAGGGGAAACAGGTTTGGAGTGAGCTAAGAGTCACTGGCTTTAATTCACATCCGTGCATATCGCACATAAGAGAATTGGTGTTTGAGAAACCCTGTATCCACTGAGGAAGACACAGGATTGCTACCCGCTTCTTTTCTCTCCATGTCTTGTGTGCTGTTCCAGTACTTCAGTGGGAAAGACTCCAGCTGCTGAGCAGGCTCAGCCTTCAGTCAGGTGAGAGTGCTGCTGGGTGCAGTGTGTAACACCAGCTGGCTACATGTGCACAACCCAGGACACGAGGAACTTTGTGCACTATTCCTCACCTCCCACCCTCGCCTACTAAAGTCACAGTCTGTCTACTTTCTCTGTCTTTTATTTTCCTGACTTAGCTCTTGCCTATTTTACATATTTTTTGTTTCTTTATAGCCCCCCACTGCATCTTAGGAAAGCTATTAATATCTGTGGACACTACCAAACTGAGAGCTTCTCAGGATTAGGAATGACCTAAAGTCTTGATCTGTATTTCGTGTGATCATATGACAAATATGTGTCCACTGTCTACATGGATAGTACAAGTACTGAGTGCACAAAGCAGGAATTCACACAGAGTCCGACACAAGCTGGGTGTCTATGAAGGAAGGCAGGCAGACAAAGCATGACCAAAGCACACCAACTAAGGGCTGAGGAAACGCAGCGGGGCGACCGCCGGTATGTTAGTACGCATCTCATCATTAAAGAGGTTTCCTATCCTACTCTTTTCAAGATGAAACCACTCAGTGACTCCCTCTGTCCCTAACATATTTCTAAGTGTCTGGATCTGTTTGCCGCGCCCTCCCCCTGGGGCTGTCTGCGGTCACGTGTCCCCCATCTGCAGCCCCCACAGCCAAGCACCGTTTCCCAGCGCGTTCTGCATGCGCTCTGCATGTTCTGGCCCTGACGTCTCTGTCTGGCCTGAACTGACCTTTCATTAATTTATGCCCTTTCCCACTTCTACGCAGGTCTAATACTACAAATCCCAGGCTAAATGCCCCTTCTCCAAGAAGCTGGCTCAAACCACCCCTTAGAGAGCTCTCCATAGAGATGTGGTCTCTTTTTTATGTACTGTGGGTGCCAAAAAATAGGAATATTTGCTACAGAGTCATTGTCTTGGTTACTTTTCTTTCGTTGCTGAGACAAAATACCCAACACCCAAAATGAAGAAAGGAAAGGTTTATTTAGCTTACAGTTTGTGGAGGTTTCAGTCCATATGCGGCTGCTTCAGCGGCCGAGTGACACATTGCAGAGGGCAAACTGTTCAGGGAAGCAAGCACAGCAAAAACAACCAGCCAAAATGTGGAATGGCTGTAAGCAGCCTCCTTTTCTCCCCTACATTGTAAACAGCCTACCCCCACATAACCTCCATGCCCACCTCTTCCACAGGCTCAGGATGTTTACAAAGTAAGCACCCTGGCTTCCTGCTGAATCACACAGTTAAGCTTTAAAGCTTCCCAAATTAACACAATAAACAACATCCCAGAAGGGTAAGGGCATGTCCTTTTCACCCCAAGATCTACAACTGCTGAGTTACTCAGCTAAACCTCCAGACTCCCCAAGTTGACACAATGTTATCAACCGTAACAGTCATCTAAGGTATGAAACTGCAGCAGCGCTAAGATCAATTACTAAAGGTAGAAGCTAACAGCATAATTTAGAAAGAGTGGTGGATCCAAGCCCCAAGGAGCTGGCCTGACTGGACATATAAGAAAATACAAAATAATAAGAGTTGAACCACACAATCCCTGGGTTATTGTTTCCTGTACCAGTTAAGATGAAGGAGCATTGGCTCTGCCCAAGCTTAGGTGCTGGCCAATCTGAGAAATGGCTACAACCCTGAAGGCGTCCTCCAAAGGGAAAAATGATCCTGAGGCAACAATACCTTTGCGAGTAAGGTAGCCCAGGTGAGGAGGACAAAACCAAGAAAATAGAAACCAGGGGTATAGTGTGAAGGAATTATCTCACCAGCTACGGGAAGAAACATACTAAAGGAATGTGAGATAATTTAGGGATAATACTTTGGGTTTTGAGTGCTGTAGAGTGGAAGAGCATGCGTGGGTTGATAAAAGATGTGAGGTTCGTTAGGAAACACTCTCAGAACCCTGTACACAATCCAGACACAGATCAGGTTATTCCATAGGGGACAGTTAGCCTGGCAGACTGAATAAAAAGCACTATGTAAATGTTTAACCTGAGAATGGAGTCTGTCTGCTCCCCACAAAAATGCCAATTGAAACACCCCATCAGAAGCAGCTGATATGCTTTTCATATGAACCATGCTTCAGGCTTTATGATGATCAGGATATTCTCCTATGTCCTTATGCGAGGGCTGGTAAATGCTCTGATTTTGCACGGACACAGCAAGTGACCCAACTCCTAGAAAATCAAGCAATCATTCAAGAAGCCTTATTGGATCTGCTCTCTCTGCTGTCTTGGTTTCCCCTCTAGAAATGGTGCAGATAGACCAAAAAACTAGATTAGTTGATAATAAAGTGGAGAAAGATAGGGAGGAGAGTCAAGGGACTCATTTCAACAAGGTAGAGCTGCGTAGTTGGCTTAAAAATAGGATAGACAGCAATATTAATGGGGCTGAAACAGAAGTCTGCAATATAGCACTGTGGGAGCTTGGGAGCATGATGGTAATCTTGCCAACCCACTGATGGCAGGTACCCTACTAAAGGACTCTGTGTGAGTTTGTTCAATCTACCCCAGTCAAAACAAGTTTAAAAGCCATAAACCAAAGGTTACAACAGGCATCCCAATGTGGAATCACCTGGGGCAATAGCCAGGCAAATCAATCAAGACAAAGTTTGATGCAGGAACCAGGATTCCTTGGCTCAGCCTCCTGCTGGAACTCACAACCTCATGCATATGAATGCATCATATGGTCAGAAGACAAATTTCTGGGGCTTCTCGATATGTGAACCCTATTCACTGTGGTACCAAAACCACATCAGTAAAACCCTGATAAGAGATATATGGAGATAATGGCTGGGGATATAGCTCAGTGGCACAAGGTCCTGAGTTCGATTTCCGAACCAAAAAAAAAGAGATATATAGAGAATATACCAAGGCAAGGTTCATAGAATTAAGGTCAATTTGAATGACCGTTGAGATGCTTAAGCAGGCTTTGTGTGACCCCATTGTGTCTCTCTTGCCTGCTGGCATTATGGAGATGGATATTGTCTCTGATGAGGGAAGGTGTCTCCTACCTCGTATTATAAAGCAGCAAATCTAAACATGTGCTCTCCAGAAAGTGTTCGTGGGACGTGCTGAGGGGACCAGTAAATTGCCTGACCTTTCGCACTAGAGGACAGACCCTGGAGCACTGGCTGAGACATTCTCAGTGCAGTGGTCCTGTGTGTCATGCGGGCAGGGCGATCCCAGCAGGAACGACTGATACTGTGGAACAGAGAGGTTTCACTTGAAGGACAGCTACTCAGTTCGGATCAGATGTTCATCGAAATGGTTCCTATGACTGAAGGGAATAAAAGAACCAGAAAACTTGAAATGGTACACACCTTGGTGAGGCTGCAGAAACACCCAAACAGGAAGGGCAGCTAGAAGAATTCCATAATAAAATGGAAATAGTTTGTGCTGGAACTTGGTACCAGATGGGCTTAATCTTTTTATGCCAATATTACCAGACACCTGAAACTGTATCATTTATCAAGAACAGAATCTCTTTTCTTTCTGGCTGTTGGTAGTCCAAGGTCAGGACACCAGCAAGGTCGGTGCCTGCTGATGGCCTGTTCCTCCTACATGGTGTCATCTAAGTGTTCTGATATGGCAGAAGGTGGAAGAGCGAAAGGACTTAGGCTTCTGTGCTCCCGTTCTTTTGTGAGGCACTAATCCATTCACGAGGAATGAACTCATGACTGAGCCCCATGACTCAGACGCTTTCCAAAAGATCCCATCTCTTACTACCCCCCACTGGAGTTTACCTCTCCATATTCCAAGCTTCGGGGGGCGTCCAGAGCACAGCACCGAGGGATGGAAAAAGTCAGTGTGATCGCAGCCAGGCAGCCTCCCTTCGCCTCTGACTTCGGAGCCTCCTAATGTAGTCAAGCCAGAGAGCAGAGGAAAACTGGCCTATTAAGGAGATGCTTATGTATGCGTGGCCTCAGGAAATCATTATAGGAATCTGAGAGGTGCATTAGGAGACATCTCAGCCCCTTTCTGAAGAATCCTCTTCCAGTATTGGGAGGAAACTGGAGCCAGCAGGTGGCTCCCCTGGTGTACTCACCTGAGGCGGTCCCTGGGCCTGGGAAATGAGGGGACATGGGGGCTGCAGCTGTGCAGAGACAAGCCGAGCAGAGGCAAACTCCTTCCTTCAGTACCTGCTGAAACACAAGGTACCGATGAAGACTGCTTTGCTCTCCAACAAAACACACAGGGACAGAGTACACACAGCTGTGGGACAGGTCCCCTGGGAGGAAGGCGCTCAATCCTGACTGGTGCCACTGTCCTCAGGGGCTACCCACGGGTCCCGACAGGAATATGTACTCTCGCTAGACTCCCTTTGCCTTCCCCAGTACTAGATGCTCATGCTAAGAGCACTCATAAAAAACAGAAAATTGCACCAGTGTGAACTAATGAGTTACATTTCTCCAGACAATAAACACACTTTTATTCTCAGAGGAGTGCTGTAGGACACAGCTGGAGCGGACGGGTAGAGCACTGGTCTTCTAAAATGGGGCAAATACAGACAGGAATGCCCGCCTTACACACCTCCTGAGGGTGCGCTTATATTCAAGACGAAGATGGTCAAGGGAGTGCTCCTACTAGACAAATTTCTTTACCTTTCTAAGGAAGGAGAGAGTGGAAGAGGGTGCTGGTTTGACTATCCAACTCCTTCTATGGGCAGCACCTGATTATACATTTAAACTATGTTTTCGAAACTTGTCAAAACTTTTTTATCAGTACAAGCTTTCAGTGCAGAATGATTGCATTTATGAGGAGGAGCTGATGCATTTCCCAACACACCATAATTCTTCCTCTGTCCTCTGCCCTCCCACCCCTACCCTGCTCCTTCCAACTCTTGGTCCCCTTCTGTTTGCAAAAGCTCTGTTCCGTCTTTTTCATTCCATCCTTTCTCCCCGTGTTTCTTTCCCCTCGCTCCCCCCTCCCTCCATCTTTGCCGCCATTCCCCTTTGAGAAAGATCTCCCCGCTTCCCACTGTCTGTCCACAGGGCACTACTCTGCCATAGAGAACAAAGAGCTGAGGCATTCATAGGCAAAGGAATGCAGCTCGAGACCCTAATAGCAAGTGAAAGAAGTTAAATACACGGGCTTAAATATCACGTTTCTTTCACATGAGAACCCTAAAACATAAACGCGGCAAAACTTACAAAGGTTGGGTGGGCTAGACCGTGTTTTATCCTATCTGGTAAAATTGAGGTTGACAGGGAACATATAGACATGATGCTCAAAGGTCGAAATACACTGGTTCTGCAATTGTGTGACTATATCCCACACAAATCGAAGTGGACTTGTTAAACTGGTGCCACTGTTATAGGTGGCTGAGATAGACAGAAATACTATAGGCAGGCAGACAGGGCTGGGCCCTCGAAGAGGCCAACATAGAGGATAAGATACCTGTGGGCCAGACCTCAAGATGGAAGACTAAACAAATGCATCCACATACCTCCCGAGGGAAGAAGAGCAGGGATTGACCACCTTGAAGAATCTTTGACCGACTCTTGCGGGAAAGGCCCCTGACCTAACCCTTACGGGAAAAGTCCCGCTCTGCATGCCTGCTTGTTACGTGACTCGCTTTCCCATTTGATCCCAGTCCACTCAGTCTTACCTGGACAACTATACCTGTAATCTTATTGGCGGACCATAGCTCTGTCCATTTCCCCTACCTTGGACCCACCTCACCTCATGGTTTTTCCCTATAAAAGTCTCTGACAGAGTCGGGAGTAACCCACTCGGGCCCCCTTCTGTCCCTCTCTTGGATAGAAGCTTTCTTTCTCTCAATAAATATATTCTGCTCTTAACCTCTGTTGTTCCTAAAATTCATTCTTCGGTTTTAGAGAACACGAACACGTCTTTATTTTCCTGTATCAATAGGACCGTCATTATTCAGTGATTTATTTCCTGATCTTCCTTCTGCTCTAC
>PVLD010024929.1:0-24603 GCA_004027595.1 Dinomys branickii
GACCACAGGGTGGAGCCGGGCGGTCCGCTGTGAGCATATGTGCTTTCCCACCTCCAACCATGGCAGTTTGTATACACCCCTGTATGTTATAGTATAGTCTGAGGCAGCTATATCTCTTCCCAAGGTGAGAGTCCAAGGATATAGATAAACCCAGGAGTACAGTTATTATCACAGGGAAGATGACTGATTGAGTGGTAGGCAATGGAGATGAGGGAGGAGAAAAAACGAACTGATCAAAAGGGCCATCATCTGTGTAACCTGAGTAACAAAGGTGAAGGTAACATTATGTAGGACAGCATCCAGAGCTAATTCCCTTCTATGTTCTCTATAATTCTGTATTTCCTCAGTCGTTTTTGTATTAGCAGAAATGAAGATAACTTTATGTTGTGCAGCATCCAGTGCAAATTCCCTACTATCTTATCTGATTTGGTATTTCCTTTAATGTTTTTGTGTTAACTAATGTGAAGATAACTATGTAATACAACATCCAGTTCTAATTCCCTACTATATTCTGTATAACTTTGTATTTTCTGTATTGTTTATGGCTTTTCTGGTTCATATGTCTCCATTCTTTTGTCTTTAAAATAAAATTTTTAAAAAAAATCCTTATGAGCATCTCTCCTTACATGCAAAGGTCTACACTTTTTTAATGACCCTCTTTAATGATCTCTCACTAAAATCAAAGAATGGGGAAAAAAGGAATCAAAGTAAACAGGAGGAACCAGCAAGGGAAAACCTACTAAATATTTTGGAAAATAGAATAGAGTACAATGATATTGTACAGACCCTAGAATTTCAATTTCTAGAACTAACTTTCCTAGAACTATCTTTTTTCAGTGGAACGCAGTCATCCATTTCTTACTCTTTTCTTCTCTACATTGCTGTTCAGTTCACTTCACATTCAAATATTATCCTCACACTGTGCACACCAAAATGCTTCCAGATATTCCCCAAAAGCTTATTAAGGACTCACTCCAAAAGTACTTAGCAGTCAAACTAAGTTTTTTTATTTACTCTTTCTTTTTATTAGAACATATTTGATGTACATAATGTTTACATCTCTTGTGGGGAAGAGGTACATGAGCATAATCCCTATTAGTTCCTTTTTCCTTCCCTCTCCCTCCATCTCCTGACCCCTTTTCCCTTTGAGAAAGCTCTATGTCCCTGTTTCCTATTATGTAGCTTTTTATTTTTCTCTAAGTGCATAAGTAATACTTCCTAACAAGCAAATCTCTCCACAAAGGGGATTATAATCAATGAAAAATTTTTGTCTAATTATGAGTGTCCTAGAAGCTATAATTGTGTTTTCATTTTTATTCTTCCATTCAACCCAAGTGATAACACTCTGTTAAGATTTTTGTTATTCATGCATCCATTTGTTGAATAAATATTGATTGATATTCCAGGGTACTGCACTGGGAGCAAGACACCAGAAATTTTAAAAGTGCTGCTGTTTTCATTTGCCAATGCCCTGATCCATCTGTACCTCACCAAGCTCACCATAACCATCCCCAAAGAGGTCAGATTTCTCTCATTTCCTTTAATATTGTCTTCCTTATTTTCCACGTCTTGGTCATTTTCAGGTACAAGGGAGCTGAAGCTAGCCAATGAGCCTTTCTGACTTCTTTGGAGCTCCACTTTATAGTCACATCCACTGTCATCACTCTTCGTATATGTGTAGCAGCCACATAGTTGGTTCCACTAGCTAGTTCCCACATCTGTAATTTTATTATTTGAAAAACTTTACAACCACACAATCTTACAGAATTCATTCAATATTCTCTTTTCACTTAATATGCTGTTCTAAATTTACCTCCACATTCTGGCATATAAAAATACAGTTGCTCGTTTTTTAACTATTGAGTTGTAGTCCAATGTATAAATGTATTTAATTTTGTTTTGCTATTTACAAAGAGAATGCTTTTGGTTTGTTTTCACTTTGGCTGTTATGAATGAAATACCTATAAACTCAAGATTTTGAAGTGAGCATAATTTTCCAAACCACTGCATGAATTCCAGGGGAGGATTTCTGTCTTGTATGATAAGTAATTTTTAATCATTTAAGAAAATGCAAGAGTATTTTCTAGACTGGCTATACAATTCTGTTATCCTTCTGACAATGTAGGGAAAACCCAGCTCTCCAAATTCTAGGTAACAATTGAATCTAACAGTGTTTCATATTTTAGCCTTTCTAAGACATATGCTGTGTCTCACTGTGGATCTTAATGGTGTCCTAACGGAAGTGACATGGCATATTTGCTATCATTATTTCTTCTTTAGTGAAAATATGCTCATAATTTTCCTCAGATAGGGCCCAACTCAGTCCACTCAATAAATGTTTGCGTGGCATTAAGTGTGACTGGAGGACACCCATAAACATACCCAACTATGTCATCTTAAATTTCTAAACAGTAATCCCTCTTATTGAATGTTTTTAAATTTTCAGTCAATGGAAAGAATCTTTACCAGCCAGAGTTAAGTTAACAATATGTCAGAGTAGGAGTTTTTTACTGTCCCTCATCCAGGATATACTTTTACTTTCAACAGCCTTTATTTATACACTAATTTTTTAGGAGCTGAGGATGCACATTTGTGCGTAACCCAAGACATTGTATCACTATATAGATTCATATAACCACCGCCACATTCAAAGATATTGAACTGTAACTTTACCCCCCTAAATCTCTCTTGGGCTACCTTCTATGGGAACCTGTCATCATCCCTCTTCCAAACTCCCTGGTTACCATTGTTCCTCTCCTCATCTTTATGATTTAACACATCAAAAATGTGACATATAAATAGAATTCAACAGAAATTAACCTGTTGTGTTTATTTTTTATTTTTAAAGATGATAAAAATAATTTTCAAAATTAGACATGATACATAATTTCCCAAAAGAAGATGATAGGACTCCAACAATAGCTCTTATAGTGCATATTGTTTTCTTACAATTAGTTGTTCAAGTTACCAGATATAAGCATGCAAAATTGGTCAAAATTTTTTAAAAGTTTAAGCATTAACTATTCCTTTCAATAAACCAATAAGTATCAGCAGTACAATTGTCCCACCTATACTATGCATATACATATATATTTATCCTCTTTTTCTTTCTTTTTTTTCTCCTTTCACTCGTCCCAGTTGTTGCTTCCCTTTGAGTACTTTTTTCCTTTTCACAATATCAGTTGTACCTTGGGGTTTTACTTACTCTTTCAGGAGACATTATTATGTTTACACATGTGGGTCTGATTTATTTCACTTATGAATGTGGTCTCTAGTTGCATGCACTTGCTTATCAAAGTATCAACTTTATCTTTATTTAGGCTGAGTAATACTCCCTTGTATAAAAGTACCACATCTTTTTATCCATTCTTCAGTAGATGGGCATTTATGTTGTTCCCAAGACTTAACTATGAGAAATAGTGCTTCTATAAACATGGGTGCACATATATTGCTGTAGTATGATGTCTTCCATTCTTCTGGGAAAATACCCAGAAGAGGAATAGATGGGTTGAATAGAACCTCTAATTCTAGTTTACTCAAGAATATCTACACTGATTTCCACAGTGGCTGCACCAGTCTACACTCCCAGCAACAGTGGAGAAGAGTTCCTTTTCCCCCACAGCCCCTCCAGCATTTGTTATGGGTTGATTTTTTGATGATAGCCATTCTTTCTGGGGTGAGATGGAATCTCAGTGTTGCTTTAATTTGCATTTCTCAAATGACTAATGATGCTGAACATTTTTTCCTATATTTATTTGTCATTTGTATTTCATCATGTAAGAACTGTGTATTCATTTCAGATGCCCATTTTTGTGCTGGGTCTTTGAATTTGGGGGACTTGATTTTTTTAATTCTTTATGTGTTCTAGACAGGAGTCCCTTGTCTGAGGGACAGTTGGCTAAAATTTTTTACCAATTTGTGGGTTTTCTTTTCATCCTGTTGGTGATTTCTTTTGATGTGCAAAAACTTTTCAATAAGATGAGATCTCAGCTGTTGAACCTTTGAAGTAATTTCCATGCAGTTTGGTATGTATTCATGAACTCTCTGCCTACCCCTATGTCTTTAAGATTTCTACCTACTTTTTCCTCCAGGAGACTTAGTGTTTCTGTTTTAATATTCAGGTCGCTGATCCATTTTGACTTAAGTTTAGTGCATGGTGATAGACATGAGTCTAGTTTTAGTCTCTGGTATGTGGGAAGCCAGTTTCTCCAGAACCATTTATTAAAGAGGCTTTCTTTCTTCCAGTGATTATGTTTGGCCCCTTTCTCAAAGATAAGGTGGCTGAGTATGTTTATAGCTGTGTTTGTATCTTCTAATCTGTACCATTGTTCCTGAAGTCTGTTTTCTTTTTCCTGGGTACCATGCTAATTTTATCACTGTGGCTTTGTAGTATAATTTCAAGTCAGGGAATGTGATGACTCCTGTCTTTGTTACAAAGGATTTATTTGGCTATTCTAGGTCTCTTCTAGTTCCAGATGAATTTTAGGAGTATTTTCTCTAGATCTGTTAGGTATACTAATGGTATTTTAATTAGGATTACATTGAATCTGTACAATAATTTTGGGATTATTGATATTTTCACAATGTTATATCTTCCTGTACTTGAGCAAGGGGTATCATTCCATTTTCTGAAATCTACTTCAATCTCTTTTTTCAGAGTACTGTAATTTTGACTGTATAGATCTTTCAATTTCTTTGTTAGATTGATTCCTACGCATTTCCTTTTTTGGATGGTATGTTTTTAGGTGTGGTTTCACTAATTTTTCTCTCAGTGTGTTTATTGTTTGTGTACAGGAATGTATGATTTTTTAATATTGACTATATATCCAGCGAGGCTACTGAATTTAGTAATTAAATCTACAAGTCTTTTGGTGTAGTTTTTGGGATTTTCTATGTAGAGATTCATGTCATCTGTGAATAATGATAATTTCATTCTTCCTTTCCTATCCTTATTTCTTTTATTTCTCTCTCTGGTCTAATTGATCTGGCTAATGTTTTAAGCACTCTACTGAATAGGAATGGAGACAATGGACATCCTTGTCTTGTTCCTTATTTTAAAGTGAAAGCTTTCCCTTTTTGAACATTTGGTATGATGTTGGCAGTTGTTTTGTCATATATGGCTTTTATCAGATTCAGGTAAAAATCATCTATTCCAATTTTCTGTAGGATTTTTTCATGAATGAGTGTTGGACCTTATTAAAAAGCTTTTTCTGCACCTACTGAGATGATCATGTGTTTTTTGTCCTTGGCTTTGTTAATATGATATGTTACATTTATTCATTTGCATATATTGAACAATCCTTACATTCATGGAATGAATTTCAGTTGATCATGATATATAATCTTCATGATGATTTACTGCATTCTATTTGCTAGTGTTTCATTGAGAATTTTTGTGTCTATGCTCATTAGAGAAATTGGTCTTTTAGTTGAGTCTGGTTTTGGTATGAGGATAATACTTGTCTCCAGGAATGAAATAGGGAAAATTCCTTCCCTTTCAATTTCATTAAAGAGAAGAATTGGCATTAAATCTCTAAATTTCTTGTAGAATTCAGCTGTGAGTCCAACAGGACCTGGTCTTTTCTTTGTTGCTATGTTTTTTATTATATTTTAAATTTTGTTGACTGATATTAGGTTTGCAAGATTTTTATATCCTCTTGATTCAACTTTGGTAATTTATAATATCTAGGAATCTGTCCATTTTGTCTGTATTTTTCATCCTATGAGAGTAAAGATTTTCAAAGTAAAATGGATGATCTTGTGAATTATTGAACAATATGAAGTAATTTTATCCCTTTCATTTCTTATTGCATGAATTTGAGGACTTTTTTGATGAGATTGTGCAGGAGCTTAGCAATTCTATTTATTCTTTGAAAGAACCAACTCTTTGATTCATTGTTTGTATTGGTTAGTCTCCATTGTGTTAGTTTCTGCTCTGCTCTTTATAATTTTTTCACTTCTTTGGGCTTTGGCCTTGAATTACTCTTCTGTTTTGGAAGCTTAAGGTGCACTGTAAGGTTGTTCACTTGAGCTCATTCTGTTTTACCGATGTGGAAATTTACCACTATAAATTTCCCTTTGAGGACTGCCTTCTTTTCTCCCCACAGGTTCTGGTAAATTGTATCTGCATTTGTATTTGATTGTAAATATTGTTTAATTTCTTCTTTAATATCATCTGTGGCCAATTAATTGTTCAGGAGGGTGTTATTTAATTTCCATGTTTTAATGGAATTTTTGCAATTTCTTTTGTCAGTGATTTCCAATTTCATTTCACTATGATCTGACAATACACATGGGATAATTTCACTTCCCTTGCATTTACTTAAGCATGTTCATGGGCTAGTATATGGTCTGTTTAGAGAACATCCCATGTGCAGCTGAGAAGAATGTATATTCTATGTTTTTGGGTAGAACACTTTGTAAATGTCTATTAAGTCCGTTTGTTCACAGGTTTAGTTTGGTTCCATTATTTCTTTGCTGATTTCTTGTCTACTTGATCTACCTCTTTGTGACAATGGGTTGTTCAAGTCCCCTGTTATGATCCTATTACTACTTACTTGATTTTTCATTTGTGTTAAAGTTTGTCTTATATAGTTGAGTGCTCCTGTATTTGGTGCATATATATTTATGATTGTTATCTCTTTCTCTTGTTATCTCTTTCTGTTCCTCTAAAAGTATGTAGTGACTTTCTGTATGTCTTTTGATCATTCTTCATTTGAAATTAACATTGTCTGCAAACAGAATAGCTACTCCTGCTTTTTTCTGGGCTCCTATCACATGGAGTCCTGTTTTCCATCTTTGACCTTCACTCTGTGAATTTTCTTTTGAATTAAATGTACTTTTTGTATACAGAATATTGTTGGATTTTGTTTCTTGATCCAGTCTGCCAGTCTGTTTCTTTTGATTGATGAATTGAGGCCATTTGCATTATTGGTTATAACTGATATGTATTGGCTTACCTTTGTTGTGTTATTTCCCTCCTGTTGGTTCCCTAATTCCCCCCTCAGTTTAATTGTTTGCTCTGCTTGATGGTTCCTTTCCACTGATGTTCTTGAAATTATGGTCATTTGTGTCTCTCTAAAATATACTTCAGTACTTTTTATAGGGTTGGTTCAGTGGTCATGAATTTCTTCAGTTGTTCTTTGTCATGGAAGTATCTTATTTCTCCATTAATTTTGAAAGTTAGTTTTGCAGGGTACATCAATCTAGATTGGAAGTTGTTTTCTTTTAGGACTTGAAATACTTTATTCCAATTTCTTCTTGACTTGATGGTTTGTGTTGAGAAATCTCCCATGATTCTGACGAGCTTTCCTTTAGAGGTGATATGTTTCTTTTTTCTGACAGTTTTTAATATTCTGTTGTTTTGCTTAATTTCTGGGATGTTGACTGTTATGTATACATTTATTTTGGTTAGGGCTAATTGAAGTTCTATTTGCCTCATTTACTTTGTGTGATTTTTTTTCCAATCTTGGAAAATTTTCTGCTATTACTTTTGCAAATAGTCTTTTAATGTCATTAGCGTTGACTACTGCTATTTTGTTGGTACCTACCAGTATGACATTGGTTTTCTTTCCATCATCTTGCAGGAGTTGAATTGTTATTTTCTGATTCTTTGTTATTTTTAAGAGATCTTTCCTTTCATGATTGCTAGCTGCAGTGCTGTCTTCAAGGTCTGACAGTCTATTGTCAGTTTCATCAAGTGGTTTTGCCAGCTTTCAATGGAATTTCTTTTTATTTTAAAGACAAAAGAATGGAGACATATAAACCAGAATACCACATAAACAATACAGAAAATACAAAATTATATAGAATGTAGTAGGAAATTAGTACTAGATGTTGTATTACATAATGTTATCTTCACATTAGTTAACACATAAACATTAAAGGAAATACCAAATTATAGAGAAGATAGTAGGGAATTAGCACTGAATGCTGTATTACATAAAGTTATCTTCACTTCTGTTAACACAAAAACAATAAAGGAAATACAAAATTATAGAGAACATAGGGAATTAGCTTTGGATGCTGTCTTACATAATGTTACCTTCACATTTGTTACTTAGTTATATAGAGGATGGCTCGTTTGGTTAACCAATTTTCTCCTCCCTCATTTCTTGCTGTTCTGCCACTCAGTCAGTCATCTTCCCTGTGATATTAACTGTACTTTTGGGTTTATTTATACCTTTGGGCTCTCACCTTGGGAGGAGATACAGCTGCTTAGATTATGCTGTAACATATATGGGTGTATACAAATTGCTATGGTAGAAGGTGGAAAAGCACCTATGCTCACAGCGGACTGCCCGGCTCCACCCCATCGCCATGCTACTGGGGGGGTCAAGTCCAGTCCGCGGGGCACCCTCAGCAGGGTGGGGCACCCTCAGTGGGGCGGGGCACCCTCAACGGACCGACCACCTCCACACAGGGATCCACAGGGCGCCCAGAGCAGATCGCCCGGCTCTGCCCCCACCACTGTGCCACAGGGGGGAGCCAGGTGGGGTCCACAAGGTGCCCACGGCATATCGCCTGGCTCCGCCCTGCCACCTCCCTGCCAGAGGCCCTGTCTAGGTCTTCAGGGTTCTCATGTAGCCTGGAGGGAGCCCCCTCCTCCCCCAGACTACTGAGCTCCTCATCAAGGCCCCCAGGTTCCCCCACAGGCCACTAGTGTCTCCCTGTAGGTCGCCTATGACTCTTTGGAGGCTGAACCCCCTGTAAGAGAACCAAGTCTGCATCCTAATTCCAGGTTTTCACCTCCTCCCACCTCCTGATCTCCAGTAATACCTTTCCCCACCCCTTGCAGCTGGGCATTGGACAAACTTATGATGCTTGGTACAAGAACTTGAAATCTCCCCCAACTGTGCTCACTGTGGTAGTCCAGGGTATGAGCTGAGTTTAGAGTTTAGTTCTAGAATACAGTTGGAGGATTTTCTTGGATCCACTGTGTAGAGTATGTTGTTTTTCAGACTCCCGGACTGCTGCTTCTCATCTAATTTGTTGCTGTGGGTTCATGCAAGGTTCATATGTGCAAGCAGTAAGGCGATCCTTTTCATGCTCATATTAGTAGTTTGGGGTGAGTCCTGAAGCCCATGGGTTCGTCCCATTGCTGTCAGGAACAGGTGGTGATTGCGCAGGCCGCCGAGTCTCTAGGTGCTTACAGAGTTTAGGGTGGGAGCTGAAGCCCGCTAACTCAGCTCATGCTTCCTGCCTGATACTGGAGTGAGAAGGGCATGGGGCCACGTGATCCACTTCCATCCACAGCTCTCTCCCATTGCCGTGCTCCAGCCCCCATCCGTTCCCTGGCCAGATCCCTGAGAGCTGCCATGGCTCCGGGGTCACCGCCAATGCTCCACGCTGCTCTCTGCAGGTAGCCACTCACCCAGCAGAGAGGCAGGAGGCCACAGCCTTGGGGCAGGCACAGAGCCGGGTGTGGTGGGCTGTGTACCGGTTGCTTTGACTCTACCTTGCCTCCAGGCACTGATTAGGAAGGTTGCTGCAGGGTGGGGATTCTGTTTCAGCGGCTGTTGTAGCTTCTCATCCTCACACTGGTTCTGGCAACTGCTCCCAACCGCCATTGCCTCTTGTCCTGACTGTGCCCTCTCCTCTCCAGAACTGGACCAGCTGTCAGAACTCTGCTCTCCCCTGACCAAGTCGGGAGGCTTCCATGAGCGTGGGTCTCCGAAGATGAAGCTGCGAGTGCCAGAATGAGGGCATGAGACAAGGTTGTGTTTGGAGTGGTGGCTTCCTCCTTCTCCCCCTCCTCTCCTTCTGACTGCACCATGGCGGCCCTCTGATCCTTTCCTCCAGAAGAGGTTTTGCTTAGTCTTTCTGAGGGCTTCAGTTCCCATTTCAGATCCTTCCTGGGTTCAGGGTACCCACCTCTCTCCTTTCTGTCCTTCTCATATTGCTATATTCCATTGTCTAGGTGGCGATCCTCCGGGAGGTTCCCTCTCTGCTGCCTACCTGGTTGCCATCTTGAGGTCCTCTCTCAGTGGAGTTTTTC
Organism: Dinomys branickii; assembly: GCA_004027595.1. Taxonomy (NCBI): domain Eukaryota; kingdom Metazoa; phylum Chordata; class Mammalia; order Rodentia; family Dinomyidae; genus Dinomys; species Dinomys branickii. The sequence goes on from PVLD010024929.1 coordinate 9,998, forward strand.
ATCTGCTGGACATCTGTTTGAATCTGTTTCCTGCATTGTAATTCTTTCCTACATTGTTCATTCAAGGTTTCCACCATTTTTTCTATGCTCCTGTATTTTTTATCTATGTCTTCTTCAGATGTTCTGAGCAACCCTTTCATTACTGTTCTCATTTCTTTTTTACCTGAGAGATTATTTCTCATCTGACTTCTTCCATGGAAGAAGAAGATCGAGTTGTTTCTTTACTTCAGTTGCTATCATTTCAGAAATTTCAGGTGTGTGACTACCGAGTTCTTCTATGTCAATGTTCCCTGGACTTGTTTTGGATGGGCTGGAGATCTGAGATTGCATCTTTCTCCTTCATTTGGACATTTTCAAAGCTCCCAAACTACACCAGGGCTGAGTATCACTCCCACAGTGGGGGTGGGGGTGTGTGGAACACCAAGGGTCCCAAATTTCCCTGGCACTCAGTTTCACTCCTATAATTGAGTTTATCTTCTTTAATGGCATATTATCTTAAAAATATAGTGTAATTGCTGTCATTATCAATACTTTCTCAATGATATTTTAAAATTCCTGGCTGGTATTTCATTAGATGGTTGAACCATTTTTGTTTTACTACTCAAAAGAGAAAGAGCAATCTGTTCTCATTTTGGATGTACTAAATGAAACTGCTACAAATATTTGTGTACAGAATTTTTAAATATATTTTTAACATTTTTGATAAAGAAATCATAATTATATCTATTTACTAGATTGTAAAGTTTAACCATGTGTGTACAATGGAACATGATTAAATTAAACAAATGACTATATCCATTACCTATTTTATCTATGATGAGACATGCCAGATATTCTCTCACAATTATTTTGAAATATTTTATACATTATTGTTGACTATGATAATCCTGCTGTAAAATAAGTTTCAAAATCTACCTGAAACTTTAGGACCTTTGAACAACTCACTAATCTTCCCTCACCACCTCCCCACCCCTACAGTCAGAAAACATAAACCTACTTTCTTCTGTGAGTTCAATTTTATCAGATTCCATATCTAAATTAGAGGATGAGGTACTTGGCTCTCTGCTTTCCATTCATTTCATTTATTATTGCCTTGGATAAATGGTAAAGGTTAACTTTTGGTTTATAAGGGAAGTTGTATTTACCTATTTTAGAAAATGCAAAAGAGCTTTCCAGAATGACTATCATTTAACATCTCCACAGACAGTACATAAAAAGTATAGACCACACATGGTTAGGAATTAAATTAACAAGATCAAGAATGACTTCACATTTTTAAACTGAAGATCAGTTTCTCTAGGGCACAATACTATTGTTACTACCCACTGGACAATTAGTACATTATGTGAGATTCTGGAGCACCAACCTCTCCTGGCTTTCCTTCTCCCCTAATACCTGCCCTCACTCATGTTTTACTCAGTGAAATGGTCTGTAGATTTTATCATATATCAAGTTCTCCCATGCATTTATGTATAATCCTGAAATATTTGTTCCTTTCCCTGGTTTCTTTATGTTTGTTTTTCCTGAACCCAGCTCCTACTCCAGCCTTATGAAGATGAAGACCTCAGACATTTCACACCTGAAGACCTGTCTTTTTAGTCTGTTTCCTTTCTGAAAGACTTTGCCCAAATCTTTGAGAATGTGCTCAAAAAAGTCTTACTCCAATATTGTTCAAATGAAAATCCAGTGCCTGAAATAATGTGCAAGAAGCAGTAGTTCTATTTTTAGCATTCCATAACAAAGGACCACAGAGTAGGTAGCAGAAACAACACAATTTTAATTTATCAATGTTCTGGATGGTAGAAATCTGAGATCATGGCATTGGCAATGTTTTCTTCTAAGATTTTTCCCGTCTTATAAATGGTGTCTTTTTCCTTTGTCTTCCCTCTGCATGTCTATGTCCTCATCTCTTCTTACATGAACACCAGCTATACTGCATTAGGACTCAGCCTAATGAGCTCATCCTAACTTTATATATAGACTCCACCTCATTTCTAAACACCATCATATTCTGATGTACAGAAGCTTAGAGTTTTTACATGTGTTTTTCAAAATAACTCAGTCCACTTCATTGCAATATACTTACAAAATATCTACAGAACAAATCAATCCATTGAAAAAGTTTCCTGAATACTTAAATAGATTATAATGTGAATGATATTTGGAAGCTTTCTACATCAGTGGAGGGAAAGTAAAGTAAAACAACCACTATAGCTATCAGTGGAGCAATTCCTCAAAATAACTAAAACCAGAGATTCCACTGGACCCATTATTTCCCATCTAGGTATCTTCCTGAAAGAGTGTCTTAGTTACTTTTCTCTCATTGCTAAGACAACACACCCAGTGCTTAAAATTAAGGGAAGGGAAGGTTTATTTAACTCACAGTTTCTGGAGATTTCAGTCCATAATTAGCTGGCTCCAGTGCAGGGTGGCATGACACAGGGGCAACAGTTCAAGGCAGCAGAAGACAGCAAAAGCAAAAAGAACAAAAGTGGCAGGGACAAGCCTCTTCTCCTCCCCTAAATTTTATGCAGGCTACCCTCCTTGGGTGGGTGTAGCACTCACACCATCTCCATGCCCTCCTCTTGCACAGTCTCAGTATGTTTACAAAATGAGGACACTGGCCCTCTGAGTTACTTAGTTAAACTTCTAAACTTCCTAAGTTGACACAATCAATAACACCCCACAGCAGTAAAGACATCTCCACTGCACTGTAGGATGTAGAACAGCTGAATTATTTAGTTAAGCTTCTAGACTTCTCAAGTTGACACAACGTATCAAATGTAACAAAGAGTTAACGTCACCTTATTACAGAGATACATGTTTATAACAGTACAGTTCATAAAAGCTAAATCTTGGAAGCATCCTGTATCTATCAACAAATGAATGGATCGCTTCTCGGCCTTCTGGCTAAGATCAAGTGTAACAAATGAATGGAAAAAGAAAATGTGGTATGTGTACACAGTGGAATAGAACTCTCCTGTATGAGAAATGCAAAATATAAATAAACACTAAAATAAAAGATAGATGATAGGAAACAAGGAGATAGATCTTTTGCAAATGGGATGAGGATCATGAGACAAAGGGAAGGGGCTGGAGATAGAGCTCAGTGGCATAAGTGCCCGCCTGGCAGGCACAAGGTCCTGAGTTTGATCCCCGGTAATGCAAAAAAAAAAAAAAGTGACACAGGGAAGGGTACGGAGGGGAGGGGACAGGGATGAAAAAATTAAGATGTGTTGAGTATCTGCAGCAATTCTCTACAAGAATAAAAAGGAGGGAGAAATAAGGATATGCCATGTGATATGAACAGTTTACAATTTTGCAATGGAAAACATTTGATCCAATAGGGAGAGTAAAAACAAGTATAAATTTAATATAGAAAGATAATATCAAATGAAAAGGGAAAGTATAGGAATTGATGGCCTTTGCAGAATAACATTCAGGGAATTTACCTACCTGTCATTTGGATTTAAAGCACATATATCAATGAATTACTGCTAGATAAATAAAACATGAAGAAAAAATTATGATATAGTGAGACTTAAATGACTCTAGGATATACCTCATTCTTTATTTATAAAGCTTCATAAGCCATTTCGCATTGCTGGACATTGCTGCTACCTAGGCTCAGAGTTGGCAATTAAAGAGTTCAGGATAGCAATTACTTACAGGAATATAAACTGCATTATCTTGACAGAAGTTAATTTCTGAATGCAAATTGGACAAATGCCCAGAAATATTTTTAAATGAGTGCATGTATTAAGGATCTCTGTTCTCTGATTTGCTCACAATCCCTGTGTAGGGAATCACATGGTCTATGTCACTTCTTGATAAGTGACACTTGCTCACCAGGTTTTATTCCAGATCTAGTAGGCATCTCTTGATTTAGAGGACTGGGAAGAGTCCTCTGGTTAGGCAGTCCTACAGAGACTTCCACTCTTCAGCACAGATCAGCCTGCTAACTCCAGATAGAAGAATGCAAGAAAGGTAAGTGTATATAACACCATATTTCTTATTTTCAAAGCTTTTCAATTTTTGTCTAGGTTTACAATCTTCTGTTTCTACTTTTGGGTGTGGGAGACAGGGAATCACGGAGGTTCCTTCAGGGAAAAGGAGAAGACATGAAGCTTTCGTCTGAAAATTGGGTGCTGGCAGTGTCAAACGTGGGTGTTCATAATGAGGTTCTCTAGATGATTCTCTATTTGATCCATTTTTCCATTCCTCCTCCTCATTTCAACCACTCAAATCTGCAGTCACAGGAGAAATTCTGCTTTTCCTTAACTTAAGTAGCAAGTTATCTGCAAGCATTTCACTCAAGATCTGAGGATATTAAAACCTAAATTTCATTGATTTATTTGCCTTCAAAGTTATTCTCCTTCATATACTTGTGAACATACCCAGAGGAAAAGCTTATCCCAAACGGAAATAATTCAGAAGTATTTCTTTACTTGACTATTTACAAAGAAAGACAGGATTAAAGAAAATTGGCAATCCATGGGATAGTATCTAAAACAAGCAACAGTGAAGCAGTATATCTGGCCTTACAGTTATAAAGACAGAGGATGAAATCGTTTCCAGAAGGACTAGCCATAAGCTGGCCATAGACTAGTCATAGTGTCAGTGCTGGTTTTAGCAAAAGGAGAGATGACCAGGTAAGTGAGAAAGCACTCCGGTGCCACTCACAGTCTCAAAAGCAAAGAGCAAAATAAATACAAAATGGGGAGATAAATCTAAAATCCCTCTCCTTATGCCCTCCAGGGTTCTGGTAGTGTTTCCCAGTGGCTCTAAAACCATAAAAACTATTTGCTTTATGCAAAATAAACTGTTTGGGGTGGTAATAAAATTTCTAGTCTTCCAAACATATTTTCTTCAGTCCAGCAAAAGCTATGCAATGTTGGCTCTGCAAAGAGATCATTATAGATGCATTCACTTCTAATGTCCCTCTGCAACAGAGGAGGAGGCTTCTCCTCTTCCACCTGGAGAAGCCTCTTTTCTAAGCAAGTCATCAGGATCCCAATGTCATGACTACTTTTGTTAGGAAGGAGAGGGTTTCTGGATTTTGGTATCTACTCCTATTTAGCTTCCACACACAACTCACCCTACCCCCACCATTTTATTGTCTTCCCCTTTTCCCTGGTGTTTACTCATTCTAGATTTTATTTCACCCATAATTTTGATAGCCAACTTGGATATAACTTGGAAATTATTCCTCTGGTTTGGGCCTCATCTATTTGTAATTAATAGCTCTCTGGTGCTGAGTTTATTGGTCAAATGGGTGTATCGTGAGCAGCACTGCTGGATTCAATTCACAATGTGAGACCGTAACAAATCATTCATTCTCTTTGTTCCAATTCTATGTGTGGTAAAATTGAAATAATATGCTCATCCTACAGGTGGTATTTCAGAAGATTCAAAGAGACAATGTATCTCTTAATCACTTGTTAATAGTCACTCAGATATAAACTAGTTGTCTTCTTCTGGATAAAATCTGCATGATTATGTTTTTTTCACATTTCATGCCTTTCACATTGATTTCCTTTCAAAGATTCCACTTATACCAAGGATTTACGTTCAAAATACAATGGAAATCTCCAAGGAGATAAAATGGAGTGAATTTACAGCGCACACCCCACAGCACAACACTTAGTAGTCTTCCTCTGAATACGTTTGTAGTTCAAATACTTCATTTCAGGTGCTGTCCAACCTCAGTCTCACTTTCTCATTTATCTTTTATATGCTGGGAATTTCAGTTTGAATTCAACTCCTACCACCACACTGTACATTAAAATGCTTCTATGTGCTCAAAGACACTTTATGAATTCAATTTGTGAATGCACATCAATAGTCAACCATTTGTTTATTTTCTTAGGGACACCAGTGAAGAGCTTTCAAACATAAGTGCAACCACAACAGCTGGTGGCACAGAACCCACACCAATGAATTGGAGTGTTCTGGATGGTACACTCTCTGGGATTCTGATGATTGTGCCTTTGCTGACTGATTTGGTAGAATCTAAGTAAGTCTTTTAAAGGTGATACTCACCTCAAAAATAACTGTGATAAATGAGATTTTTATCATCTTATTTTAACCAACATTCTAATATCTTTAACTAGGTTTCCATTTTTTTATTTTTCCATTTAATCCAAACTTTGTACTACCATTATACTCTTCCTTCATACATTCTTCACTGAATTACTGTTGAGAACACAGCATGTCACACTCCACATTATGTCCTGGGAAACAGAACTCCTCCATCTTTTATGGCTGATACACTGAGCCATTTCAAGCACACTATGAACATTCACCATCATAACTATAGTAGTAAGAGACTACATTCCTTTGACAGTCCTATGAGCTCTCCCACACAGATAGACAGTTCTGGTCATGAGCATGGTCTGGTTCATCTTTGTGTTTTGCAGTGCCTCATCTAGTAAGTTTCTGAGAGCTTAAGGGTTCTCAGCTAATATCAGAAAACTCATGCTCTAGTTTCACATTTCACCTTATACCTGTTTGAAATACATTCTCCAAATTCTTGATAATGGGAAAATCTTTTAACATGCTTTTACATCTATGACAGAATACTGCACATTGGTTTCAGACATTCTGAAGAGTATGGAAGAGGAGATGTAGTTTCTGGATTTATATTCGTCTATAACATTCTATTTTATTCTTTTCTAAAGAGCAGCTGAAAACAAACATGAAAACTTTGAAGCTACAGTTTTTAAAGGGTATATGTTCTGAGAAACATGTCCTCAGAAAATTCACTGGTGTGTAAAATCCTACAAAAGAGTATAGCCTACTACACTACTAGGCTATAGTGTGTGTGTGTGTGTGTGTGTGTGTGTGTGTGTGTACATATGTGTATGTATATTCTATAGCCTATTATTCCTAGGGCCACTATAAACAAAGCAACATGGCATTGCATCAAGCTCTACCAGAAATTATGCAAACAAAAGATTCTACAAACATATGAGACTTCTCCCACCATACATGTATGGTCTGCACTGTGGGTATTCTCAATGGACTTATCCAAGCATTTTCCACTCTGATATATCTCCAGGAATTCTCCCCTTTATCTGAACTTCACTATGCTTCCTGTTAAATTCATTTAGAGACAAAGGTGACTTGCAAACATTGCATGTCAGAGCCAAACTACAGAAACATGACTTTCATTATTTTACTTCCTTTTCAAAGTTAGTCTCTTTCACATATTTGGGAAACTACTAGAAGGAAAAGCCAAAACACAGAAATAACTCAGGAGTACTCAGGTTAAAGGTTACAGTGATAGCAGGATTAAGGCAAATTGACAATGCATTACAGAAGACCCCAAAGGAAAGTAATGTGCAGGAGTATACCTACCCTACCGATAGAAACCGAGACCCCACACGGAACCAGACCAGACCTTCTGACACGAGAGAAGTCTTTATTGGGGGAGGGACAGAGTAGCAGGCTACCTAACGGACCAAGGTAGCCCCAAGCTGAGGAAAGCATGGGCCTTTAAGCTCTTTTTTCTGGAGAGGGTGGAGTGGGGTGAGGAGATGTTCCTAAGCTAGAACAGCCTGAGCCCTGAGCAGCCGGGAGGGTGTCCAGGCCAGAAACCTGAACGGTAGGAAATGCCCGTGTCAGAACTACCCGAGCAGGTGAACTGCCAGAGCGAATGAGGGTGGTAATAGCTTTCGTGGCTGAGGTGAACTGAAGTGGAACAGGTAAGAGAAAGAGAGAAAAGTTGAGAGTTAAAGTTTTCCCACAAGGAGGGTGAGGCTGGCTGCCTTGTGATTTACCATTCCAGACTTAATCTAATAGGAATTAGGACGCGGGTCTTGTCAGTATCTACTTCCTGCCGAGGAGGGGCGTAGTTATTTCGTCTGGGTCATCAGTCAGCAGCAGCCGATGGAGACAAGGGGGCGACACGTCTTGTCGGTGGCTACTCCTCGCTGAGGAGGGGTGTTGTTAAGTCTGTTTCTGGGTCGTCAGTCAGGACCGGCTGAAATTGGAAATCCAGATTCTTGACGTGGAGAGGATTCATTCTGGGGGTGTTGGGCTTGGCTTTTAAGTTGCTGCATTTTTTCTTGGACAACGCCGGACTGGGTAGCATAGACGCAGCCTTTTTCCCCCAGGAAGGGACATGTTCCTCCTCTTTCAGCGGTCAGCAGATCCAGTGCCTGTCTGTTTTGGAGGATGACTCCTGCAAGCTGATCTAGCTGGGAATATATCAAAGAAAAAGTGTTGGCCACCGGATTTGGACGATCTGGTGGTTGGCTGACTGGTGGGAGGTTAGAAGCAACTCAGTTTGCAAGGCTGGGGGCTGCCAGAGCTCCCGTCAAGACTGATGCACCCAGGACTAACCCGATGGAGACGCTACATCGGGAGCGCTCAGGTGGGTAGAGGTATTGGTCAGTGAATTCCCCGTCCATGTAGATCTGTAGACCGGGGAGAGGGAGAACTGGAAGGCAGACCGTGTTAGGGGGGGAACAGGGGTAGAGAGAGGACTCGCATAGGAAGAAGTGAGGGTGAGGGAGGGAATGCTAGAGCCGGAAACGCGAGGCGGGGCTGCGGTCCGATCGCAAGGAAGGGAGCTACGGGGGCTCGTTGGTCCATAACAGGTGAGGTGAGCCCCGCGAGGGAGATAGAGTCGGGGGGTTTGGGGAAGTGGGAGCTGGTTTGTACACTGGGTGGTGGAATTGTGATACCAAGGAATGGTCATTACTGTGGCATCCAATAAAGAGGCACAGATCCAGCATTCTGTAAAGTTGAAAGGGGTTTTGTGGAGAGTTTGTAGTAACATTCTGGTAAAGTTAGCCAGGATGGGGATACGAGGTAGAGGGGAGTTGAGTTGATGTTGGACTTTTTGTAGCTGTGGAGGGGGGACTAGGGGGGTGTATAGTTGACGATAGATATGAACAAGCAGACAGGGGTCGGTGCCATAGACATCTATGCAGAGGTACAAGGTAAAGCCCTCCTCCCAAACCTCATCCCAGGGGTTCTTGATGATCATGCAAGTGGGATTGCAGGTCCCCTGTGTCATAGTCTAGAGGTCGGGGGGCTTGTTTTGGATTTCCCATTTACCTTGATAGGGGGTTATTCTCCGGCCATTATAGCCTGAGATGGTTAGCCAGGAAGTACAGAATCCCAGTAGGCCTGAGCACGCAGGGGTATTTGTTCCCCTGGTGTGGCAAACATATTTGTGATAAGTAGAATAGGCCTGCTCAATATCTAGGGACCCGCAGGCCCCTTGAGCATAAGCATCAATATGGGGAACTACCCATGACTGACACTCTTTGGGGGGGCAGTCTGTGAAGTTAAGCTGTGTTCCACTGGCCATGACCGTGAAATGCCAGCGGGTTGATGTGGGTAGGGTGAAAGTGGAGGAGGTCGGGAGCAGACCCAAGGTAAGGAGAATGAGGGCTATTGTTGCTCAGGGATAGGGGGAAGCTGCCGCTGAAGGAGAACACAAGTGGGTGATAAAGTATGAGCTTCCCATTTAGTGCCTAGAGGGGGCACACGCTTGAGGTGTGACAGGTGTACCCACGTTGGCCTATCGAGCAGCTTGGCCAAAGTTGATGTACTCAGAATCACAGTGTGTGGTCCAGTCCAGTGGGGTCCAGTGGTGGAGGGTGTAAGGTCTTTGAGGAACACCTGATCACCAGGCTGAACCTGCAAAAGGGCTGAATTTTTGTCAGGTTTTGGTGAACACTGGTCTGCATAGGATCGGAGGAGGTTTCGGGTCAGGGAGAGAAGAGGCAAGTAGCTAGCGAGAGGGCTTGGAGCAGCAGGGGGAAGCTAGAGGAGAAAAGGCTGTCCATATGTGAGTTCAAAGGAGCTGAGGCCAGAGGGTTGGCAAGGGGCAGCACGAAGCCAGGTCAGGGCCATAGGCAGGAGGGATGGCCACAACTGCTGAGTCTCTATTGTGAGCTTAGAGAGATGTGCCTTAAGGAGATGATTAGCCTTTTCTACCTTACCTGAAGACTGAGGGTGGTAGGGAGTGTGCAGGGCCCAGTGGATGTTGAGGGCCTGTGAAACCTGTTGGCTGACTTTGGAGATGAATCCTGGTCCATTGTCTGACTAAATGGTGCAGGGTAGGCCAAAACAGGGAATGATTTCTATGAGCAGGGTCTGTGTGACGGTATCTGCTGTTTCGTGTGAGGTGGAGAAGGCTTCTATCCATCCTGTGAATGTGTCCACCCAGATGAGAATGTATTGGAACTTTTTGTGCCTAGGCATGTGGGTAAAGTCAATTTTCCAGTCTGGTAATGTTCCCCTAAACTGGTGTGGGGAAAAAGTGAGGGGAGGTCAAAGAGAGCCTTGTGGGTTTGTTTTGAAACATACGTGCATCGTGAGGAGATATCCTGTAGTAAGGGGGTTGGGCCAGGATAGAAGATGATGGGATCTAGGAGTCTTTTTAGTGGTCTCCAGCCTATGTGTAAAGAGTTGTGTAGTTGGCTAAGGAACTGTTGGGTGTGGTGATCTGGGAGACAGTACTTCCCGTCCAAGAGGAGCCAGCCCTCTGGGCCAGGGGAAGCACATTTTTGGGACAGTTGTTTGAGCTGTGTGTCTGAGTAGGTGAACCCAATGGGATATAAAGAGGGGGCGACTGAGGCCTGGATGCTAAGAGGGAAACTGGGGGGTGGCCATGGCTGGAGGGCCGCCAATTTGGCCTCTTTATCTGCCCGATTGTTGCCGCACTCTGCAATTTTGTCAGTGACCTGCTGATGGCCACGGCAATAGATGATGGCAACCTCAGTTGGAAGGGTGGCGGCTGAGAGGAATTGGAGAATCAGCTTGCCATTTTGAATGGAAGAGCTTTTTGTTGTTATGAAACCACGTTCTGCTCAGATGGCAGCATGGTGATGGACTATGTGATAAGCATATTTAGAGTCCGTGTAAATGTTTACAGTGGTTCCCTCAGCCAAGGTCAGGGCATGGATGAGGGCTATGAGTTCTGCCTTTTGTGATGAAGTGCCAGGGGGGAGGGGATTTGCCTCAATGGTTTGGGTCAGTGAGACTATAGCATATCCTGCTCGGCGCCCATCCGGGCCAGAGGAGGAGCTCTCGTCTATGAACCAGGTGTGCTGGGCTTGGGGTAGGGGTTGGGTATGTACTGAGGTGGCAGTAGGGAGGTCAATTAAAGATTCAGAGCAGGAGTGTGTGGGATGTGCATTTGAAAGAGGAAGGAGAGATGCTGGGTTGAGGGTCCCACAGAACTTTAGTGAGACCTGAAGGTTCTCAATGAAGGTGAGGTGAAAGAGTTGGAGGCGAGAGGGAGCTAGAAGATGGAGAGCTTGGTGTGACAGAAGGTCCATGAGGTGGTGGGGGGAATAAACTGTAATCTGCCCCTGGAGTGTTAGTTTTTGGGCTTCCTGCATCAGGGTGGTAGCAGCTGCCAGAGCTCTAAGGCAAGGAAACCAACCTCGTGTTGTTAGGTCTAGCTGTTTGGGTAGATATGCTATGGGGACAAAATCTGGGCCCTTGTATTAACCCAGGCTTCCTAAGGCTGTTCCATGAGATTCTGAAGTGAATAGGTGAAAGGGTTGGGTAGGATCAGGAAGGGCAAGGGCGGGGGCCTGCAAAAGCAGAGTTTTGATCTGAGTAAAGGCCCAGAGGACAAGGTGGGAGTCTGCTAGGGGTTCGTCCTGCGGTCCATAAGTAGCATCATACAGTGGTTTAGCCAGGAGTGCAAAGCGGGGGACCCACAAGCAGATGTACCCCGCAAAGCCAAGAAAAGATTGGACCTGTTGTTTGTAGTGGCGGGGGGCCAAGGAGCGGAGGGCTTCCTTATGGTTGACTGTGAGATCCCTTGTGGGTGTAAGTTGGAACCCCAGATAATGAACAGAGGCGAGAGGGAGCTGTGCCTTTGTTTTGGAAACACGGTAGCCCTTTTGGGAGAGAAAGTTTAGGAGTAGAGTGGTGTGGAGGTGAGAGAAGTGAAGAGAGGGGCTGCATAGGAGCAGGTCGTCTACGTATTGGAGCAGCTGACTGGGTTTGAGATCTGAGGTGGTCAGATTGGTCATGACAGTCTGGCCGAAGTAGTGGGGGCTGTCTCTGAACCCCTGTGGGAGAACGGTCCAGGTTAGCTGTGAGGTGATCTGCGTGATGGGATCTTCCCAGGTAAAGGCAAAAAGTGGGTGGGAGGAGGGGTGCAAGGGAATAGTGAAGAAAGCGTCCTTAAGGCCGAGAACGGAGAAGTGGGTCGTGCCGGGTGGGATATGGCTGAGGAGAGTGTACGGGTCAGGGACTGCGGGGGCGACAGGGCGGATAGCTGAGTTAATGATGCGGAGGTCTTGGACAAGCCTGTAAGAGCCATTGGGTTTGATAACAGGGAGGATAGGGGAGTTGTATAGGGAATGTGTAGGAATGAGGAGTTTTTGATTGAGGAGCTGGTCAATAAGGGGCTTTAACCCTAGTTGGTGTCTGAGCAAAATAGGGAACTGGGGGTGGTTGGGAAAACTGGAGGGGTCCTGGGTAGTCATAATGGGATGGTGGTGTCGAGCCACTGTGGGTTGTGAGGTGTCCCAAACCGTTGGATCAACATCATCAAATGGAAAGGAGGGATCTGACTGGTTACCTGTGGGTGGGGATGGGGAGAACAGGAGGATGGCTAGGAGCAGTGATGGTGAAAGAAGTTTTGGGAAGGAGAGTGTAATGTGTAATTTGGCGAGTGCATCCCGCCCTAGCAAGGGAGTGGGACACCTAGGCATTATGAGAAAGGACTGAGTAAATAACCTAGAGTCAATCAAGCAAGGTAGGGGGCCTGTGGTGAGAGGGCACTGGGGAGAACCCTCGACCCCAACAACCGTGATCTTAGATGGGAATGTTTGACCAGAAAAGCTGGGGAGAATGGACCAGGAGGCCCCTGTATCAGTGAGAAAGAAAACTGACTTACTCGCCACCTGGACTTTTACCCTGGGCTCCTCAGATGACAGCAGGACCTCGTCTGCCTTGTCAGTGGGAGTTTGGAGTCCCGGGCCCTGCCAGTCCTCTCCAGCCAAACCAAGCAGGTCTGTCAAGGACGGCTGAGGTCTGGGCTGTTGAGCAGGGGCAGAGGCACCCTCCCATTGTAGGAAGGCGCAATCTACCTTCCAGTGACATTTGTTTACATTGTGGGCAGAGCCCTGGGGGCAGTCAGGGATTAGGACCTGATCGTGCCCAATGGCCCTCTTGTCCACATTTGAAGCAAGGCCTCAGAGGCTGCTTGTTGGTTGGGAGCTGAGTAGACTGCTTGGGGGTCTGAGGCTTGAGAGCTGCTGCGAGGAGTTGGCATTTTTGTTTGGTGTGGGCAAGTTTTTCCTCCTTTTCCATGTCTTTGCAGCCATTAAAGACCTTGAAGGCCAGGTTTAAAGCTCACGGCGGGAGGTGTTGGGTCCCTCCTCAAGGCGTTTGAGCTTTTTTCTAATGTCAGGTGTTGACTGAGAGATGAAGGAGGTGTTGAAGACCAGTCGGCCCTCTGTTGAGCCTGGGTCAAGGTGTGTAAACTTAGTGAGAGCCTCATAGGCGTGCCATGGAAAGCGGCAGGGTTTTCTGTGGGATCCTGTGTGATTTCATGCACCTTATCCCAGTTAACTGCCTTACAGGCTGTCTTTCTGAGGCCTGCCAAAAGGCAGATAATCATTCAATCTCGAGCTAGAGGACCTGGAGTGTTAGGCTGGTTGTCCCATCGGGGATCAACCCTAGGGACTGCCTGTTCCCCTGGGGAGAAAGTCTGATCCCTGCAGCGCATCTCGTCTGCATGGGCCTGGGCGACCAGCCAGACAGTTTCTTTTTCCTCTGGGGTGAGGGTGGAAGAGAGAAGAGTGTAAAGATCATTCCAAGTAAGTTGGTACATCTGGGTTAGGTATTGGAACTATTTGATATACGAGGAGGGGTCAGAAAAGTGAAAGAGCCCAGACGCTTTTCGAGCTGTGAAAGGTCAGGGAGAGACCAAGGTTGATGGACATAGATGAGTCCCTCTGCTCCTGCCCCCTGTCTCAGAGGGAAAAGCCCAGATGAGGGCGGAAGCAGAAGAGCAGGCGGAGCAGCCAGTGAGGCAGTTTTGGAGCGGGTGTGAGAGGCAGGTGGGGACAGGAGAGGAGAGGGCTCAGAAATGGGCAAAGGAGGATCCGGGGAAGATGGCGACCAGGTGAGCAGCAAGGGAGCGAACCTCCTTAATAAACACCACCAGCTCGAGACAGACTTGGCGAGCGTGAATGCCGGGACCTCGGCTGGGAAGTTTAAACTGGGCGTATTTCTCTGAGATGCCGGGAGAGATGTGGTAGGGCGGACCAGGCTGCCGGGGCGAGACGTGGGAAAGTCTCAGACGCTGGGAGCCAGGGACGATACCCGCGGGGAAGAAGCTGGGATCGGTCCAAGCGCAGTGGGAGCGCGGCCGCCTCGGGCCCTCCCGCCTCCCGAGCCGGTGCAGCCCCCCGGCGGCTCCCGACAGAGATCGGCTTGCTAGCGGCGGAGACGCCCGGCAATCCCACGTTTCGCGTGTGTCGGGCGAGCCGTGTGGAGGGCCATAAACGCCGCCGGAAGCGGAGAGAAGGATTTGCTGGGCCCTAGCGCCCTGAGAGCACGGACGCCTCGATCCCTCCCGCCTTCCGAGCCGGCGCAGCCCCCCGGCGACTCCCGAC
>PVLD010024930.1:0-24606 GCA_004027595.1 Dinomys branickii
TCTGCGCGGCTCGCCCGACACGCGCGAAACGTGGGACCGCCGGGCGTCTCCGCCGCCAACAAGCCGATGTCTGTCGGGAGTCGCCGGTGGGCTGCGCCGGCTCGGGAGGCGGGAGGGATCCTGTTAGCTGAAATGTTGTTATGCCACACGACTGTTCATATCTTTCCAAAATACCATTACTTTTTATAATACCCAAAATTGAGCTTGTACAGTACTTCAAAATATAAATTAAAATTTAGAGAGGATGCAGCTGATGAGTAAGCTTCTAGATACATTGCAGCACGCAGGCTAGTTATTACAAGAGCAAAATCCGTAAGTGAATTGAAACTGCTTGTCTTAGAGTACACTTGTTCTGTGGGTATAAGCTTGATGCTGTCCCACCTTCTGGGCTGCCAGCAAGGGAATCCTGTGGAGTAGTGAGCCATGATCTACCCACCTTCCAAGCACAGATAATTATCTTAGGTATATTTTGGATTTTTTGAAACCAGGTTTAGTCCCCAAAGCAAAATCCCACCTTTCCTCCTTCTTCTGCTTTAATCCCTTTTTCTCCAGCAAGGATCACAGCAGGTAGACTTACAGCCACAAGTAAGACTCAGTTCCAGCAGAGACAGGGGCAGGTCTCAGGCTCCCTGAAGTGGCCACTGATTCCTGTCCTAGAGCTGTGCTGTCCACGAGCATAGCCCTGGACCAGGTATGGCTAATTTAAATATAAAGTGATCAAAATGAAATAAAATTAAGAACTCAGGTCTGCAGTGGCACTAGCCACATTTCAAGTGCTCGGTAGCCACATGTGTCTACTGGCTGTGCTGTGACATGTTGCAGAGCAACCCTTGTTACAGAAAACTCTATTGGGAGGATTATTCTAGTGCCATAACCAACAGAGGAAGTGGAGTTCTGGGTTCCCAGGGCTACATTTCACCCCTACTGGACAGAAGGTTGCAGCAATAGGGGCTATGTGTTCTCAATTTTTTTTTTTTTTTTTTTTTTTTTTTTTTTTTTTTTTTTTTTTTTTTTTTTTTTTTTTTTTTTTTGCGGTACTGGGGATCGAACTCAGGACCCTGCGCTTGCTAGGCAAGCACTTATTCCACTGAGCTATATCCCCAGCCCCTTGTTCTCAATTTTCTTTGGGCAAAGTGGCATAAAATGATTTTGCAATTGCCCCGCAAAGTGTCACAAATTAAAACTACAGTTGAATTCTCTTATTGCACATACACACATCTGTTGAACTTCAGGATTTGTTCATCACCAATTCAAGGCTTTAACTTCAATAGGAGAAAAGTTTTCCTCTTGGGACTAAGCGCTAAAAGATGGTTTGTTTAGGCTGGGGATGAATCAAGATTGCCTGGGCCACAGAGCTTTCGCAGAGCTGAGTGCAGGGGCCCCTCCACTGTCCCGTTGTCCCCCTCCATTGTCCCCTCCATTCTTTCCAGGGAACGTGGGACAGAGGAGGTCTGACTCCTCATCTCAGTTTCCTTCCTTCCCATCTCTAGCAAAACTTTACCCAGTGACATAGTCTCAAGCAATTGTAAGCCCTGAGTTGTGGTTATTTGGGTAAAGTAAGTTTAGGGTTAAGCTGACTGTAGTAGTGTAAAGGCACTGAAATTCAGTGGATCTGCATGTATGTGTGTGTGTGTGTGTGTGTGTGTGTGTGTGAATAGTACTACAAGGGAAAGAAAATCTGTATGACAACAGAAATGGCAGAGACTATATTACTTTGTTCTGAAAATAAATGTTATCCATTTTTTCTTGATTCCTTTATACTGGTCCTTGGAGAAGGGGAAGTAGGTGAGAAGGAGGCCTGGAAGCCAGAGGAATTGGAAGAGGAGTTTAGGAGTTTTTTCAAATACAAAAAGTCCTAGGAATTTTGTCCAAAACAGATGTTTTTATTGAGTTCTCTCATAACAACATAACACTCGAATTAGTTTTAGGGTCATAGGACAAAATCTGGGTTGGAAATAGCCCACCTAGAAATGATTATTGTCAAATGGGACATAGTCACACAAGGTCCATGTAGGATCTCTCTTTCTGGTCTCAAAGCGAAGATGTGATGCATGCTTTATTATAGATCACTGGTGACAAACCTATGCACATGTGCCACAGTGGGCTGTTTGTATCACGGGAACCATGAAAAGGTTCCCCATCACTGTTACAGACACAACCCTGAACTAGGGTCTCATTTCCTACAGATGTTCATGTCACAAGCAACCTCTTTTTGGGTCACCAGCACAAGCCAAGCGAAGGAACAAACAATTTTAATGCATTTACCTGTACATTATGGTTAAACAATAACAGAAGAATCTTCCAAATATAAATCAGAAAAATTAAGAAGATTGTACCTTTTTGAAATACATAAGTGAACAATAAATAAGGATACTTAAGAAATAAAATTTATCAGAGTATCTTTCCAGTTCTAATTGTTAGATCATGTTCTTTTTTTCGGAAGGACAATTCTTAGATGTGAGGTTATTTAATGAAAAGTGAATTTTTCCCTTTTTTTCTCTTTTGGCATGGAAAATTTCAAGACAGTGGCAGATAAGTTAATGTCATTGGCCAAACTAAAAAGGAGGAAACCAAGCACCCCCATTAGAAATGGGGTCCTCCTAAAGCACTTCTGATCTCTTCAGACTTTTAGGTTATTTTCTCAGGGACATGAAGAGGGAAACCACAGCAGTGTATTTCAGACATAAATATTACATTTCTGTTAAATAACAGGCCACATCTTAAGCTCAAGTATAATTTACAGCCATTTCAGTTTTTAAAAATTACATTTAAAGGTCGAAATACCATAAAACAAAATTGACTAGGGTAACCTACCAGAATTGAATTAAAGAACACTTCAGGCATTAGACAGAGGGATTACAGAAGAGACCATAGAGTCATTTCATTGTCTAAATCTTGAATAAGTCAAGAAAACCCTGAATAGAAGAGGCCTGGCTAGAATCTTAATGGGCACACAGCTTCTCCTTCATCAAAAAACAAGTGATCTTTGCCAACTCTGGTTTTTCTGCTCGGGCTAGGGGATAAGATAGATTCTTGATTATATGTTGGTCTAACAACTAATATTTTCTTCCTTTTAGCACAGCTTGAAGATGTTCATTTATTTTAAGACAACTGTCTCTTAGACTTACGCAAAGATAATGTCTAAGAATAAGATGCAGGAGACTTCTTTTCTTCTTAATATGGGAGTGTACATCTATTCCCAAGAGCAGTTGTTCATGTCCATGGGCAGATACAAGTTCAAATACACCACTTGCTAAATATGCATGCATATCTGGTCATTTTTGAACTAGGATTCACTTTGAAGCATGTAATAAAAATCTTATGTAATGTTTAAAATAGTTTAGTATATTTTTTTTTTTTTTAAAAGGGATAACAAGATTTCTATGATGGAATTGTCAACAACTTCAAGAAGAGGCTTACTTTTAAAGTTCTCCTTAATAAAACTCTCAAGATTTCAAGGCCTACATGTAGGTAGGACTGTGAAAAGCTTTACGCAAAGCCAAGTAGGTATCATAAAATAGGTGAACTGGAACACAGTTTTAATTATGCCAGAGTGAGGTAGTTTATGATTCACAGCTTAGCACCTGAACAATAGGCCTGAAGTACTGACTAATTGTAATTTTGTCAGTAATAACCTTGAGACACAGGTAAACAACAGTGTGGAACACTCACTTGCATTTCTGAGGGGCCAAGAGGGTTCATTTAATTTAGATTAAACAATGAGTTCTATAAATTTAATACTTCAAGTGCATCTTAATTTAGAATTGGCAAAGAAAGTATAAAAACTGAGTAAAAGTTTTTTTTTAAATCCTTAATTTGAAGATAATCATCTGATTCAGGGGATTTTCAAGGTACAAAGGAATAAAAGTTTTCATTTAGTTAAGATGAATAAATGTGCAAAATCCTTTTTGAGGTTAAAAATAGTTGTGCATATGAATTCCTTGATCATCCTTTTCTTGGACCCTTCTAACAATGACTGTGTGTGCAAGTTTTTTTTGCAGTTTATCATGAAGTGCCTTGCCACACTGCCACCATTGTTAGTCTGCAAAGCTTATTTAAATTTTTGCAATTATTTCACCATTTATATTCACTTAATGAGCACATTTGAATGCCTCACTGGGGCAAGCACCATCCTTGGTGTAGGGAAGAATAGAAGATTTCTAGACTTTGATGCCCTGCGGACCCCATCAACTGGTGGGAGTTAGGGTTGCCCTAACAATAATGCAAGTCAATAGAGAAAGGAGAATGGTTTATAACAAGTCCTGGGATGGAGCTTATAAACCCTTGGAGGTTGAGTTTCATTATTGGCCAGTGATTTCTGCTAATCATGCCTACATAATGAAATGCCAGTAAAAATCACAGACTGCCAAAGCACAATTGGGCTTTTCTGGTTGGTGACACACATGGCTGTTGTGGGAGAGTGATGGCTCCCTCTGTGGGAAGTGGATATAGAAGTCATGCATTTGAGATGCTCCCAACCTACCCTGCGAGTCTCTTCATTTGGCAAGTCCTGGCTTGTTTTCTTTCTAATGT
Source organism: Dinomys branickii (assembly GCA_004027595.1). NCBI lineage: Eukaryota > Metazoa > Chordata > Mammalia > Rodentia > Dinomyidae > Dinomys > Dinomys branickii. Next base: position 4,534 of record PVLD010024930.1, read on the forward strand.
AACTCTAACTCTAACTGTAGCACATCCCTCCATTTGGTTTGTCCTTCTAGTGAATTTCGAACCCTGCAGGGATGGTGGATAACCTCCCCAGTTGTAGCCGGTTGGCCAGGAATGTATCTGAAGTGAAAGCAGTCTTGTGGGACTTGCACCCTTGACTGTGAAGGTTACACCACCTCTAAGCATTGATGTCAGAACTGTGTTGTGAACTGCAGAGAATTTTGGCAGTATCAAGTTCTAGGAAGAGAGTAAAGAGGGCAGTGGTGATAGGTGGGTGGCTGCATTGGCTGTGGGTAAGGAGGCCCCTTGGAAGCATCAGCTTTAAGGGGCAGGCCTTCTTTGTCAAGAGGGGCCATCTCAGGTGAGGCTCAGGGGAGAAGCTGCAGGCAGAGGAGGCCAGCAGTAAAAATTCTTGAGGTGGCAACAAGCACACCATGTTGAAGACACAAGAAGAGCTACACAGAGCTGGGTGTAGTGACACATGTTTGTAATCCTACCATTCTGGAAGGCTAGGTGAAAGGACTGTAAGTTTAACTCCAGCCTGGGTAATTTAGTGACTGAGAGAAACCTCATCTCAAAATAAAAAATGAAAGAGGCTAGAGATGTAGCTCAGCAGGAAAACCCTAGGTTCAATCTCCAGTACCAGAAAAAAAAAAAAAAAAAAGAGAAGAACAAGGCAGCTGGAACAGAGTGACCGGACATGACTGTGATTGGGCAGGACACACAGCCTGGATCATGTGGTGGGCTTGTCACTTGAAGACTGATGCGGCACCATTGAGTGGTTATAAGGCAAAAAGGGCATAATGACTTTATAACTCCGTGAACACTCTCGAGACACTAGGTGGGAAAAGCATTATGACAGTGCATATCATATTCAGTCTGGAGTGTTTACATCTCCCAGAAGCAGGAATGCAGTCTGTGCATCTTGATATTCACCCAGCACCTCAGATCAGTGCTGACTATCTGGAAGGTACCAGGCACATCTAGGCTGAAATATGAGTGTGCACATAGAGGAGTAAGACCATGACTGAAGGGGAAAGTGAAATCTGGCTCAAATATAGGGGTGGGTGAAATGTGAAACTACTAAGACTGATTTTTTTAAAAGATAAACTTTGGATTAAAGTAGTAGGAAGTCCTAGAATCTACACATTATCCAAATCCTATATATTTTCTCAAATTTTCAAAAGTAATTAAAGTTTTAAATTAAAAATTTTTAAAAAAAGAACAGGGGTGGTAAGAATGGAAGGACATGGCCCCTGGGGCTCAGAAAGGGTGGCTGAGCTTGAAATGGGTATTGTTCATACCTCTTCCAAGTCAGGAGGAGGCAGAATTCCTAGCTCTGAGACTAGGGGCTTCTCTGTGAAAAGGCACAGAGTCAAGGGTAAAAGACATGGGCAGAAGAGCACAGCATGAGGGGAAAGGGCCCAAGATTTTCTGCTACCTTTATGCAATGAAGGACTCTAATGAAAATGGTTGCTAATGTACAGAGGGTACCAACCTTGGTCAAAGATTGAGATAATTAGGTTTTACTAGAGCAACTTTAGTGATGCTCTTACAATATTTTCACTTGTACCTGAGGTAAGATTTTGGCTGGAATGGAAGCCAAGAGAGGTTAAAGAGCTTGAGCAGAGGTATGGTGTGTTGGAGGGAGTTGGGATTGGGACTCAGAGCTGTATGATTCCTAGGCCTCTGCTGTTTGACACACTACTGTGTAACTTGCTACTCCAAGTGCAGTCCGCTGGCCCATGGTGGCAATGCCTTGTGGCATCTAAAGTCCTGCCACAGGATTCTGCATCAGAATTGCATTTTGGCAACATCTGAGGGGAGCACCAAGAACTCTGTAGTCTGCACAGCACTATTATTCACTGTACAGCACTGAAATTTCCTTTGGGAATCCAAGCTCCTATCTCCACCTCTTGAACTTGGTTAGAATTTTCACACTCACTCGCATGGAACCTGGTCCAGGGTGAGAGTCAGAGTCCATTTTCCTCAGGAAAGTTTATTAGGTTGAATTTTATTGTAGAAGTGGATCTTGGAATAGGTGAGGTTCTCTTTAACCTAGTGTCTTCTCCATTCCAAGACACATGTTTTAGAACCAATGGACCAAGCCTCATTGTCTTCTGTACATAGTGAGAGAGATCTCTAGAGTTCAGCACAGGAACATGACTGTGGGGATTCAAATGACAGACAGAAGTTCCCTCCTGTGGCTGGGGATGGCATGGCTTCTGCTGGGGATGGCATGGCTTCTGCAAACCTGGCAAGTTCAGGAAGGGACGGGTGCCCAGGGACAGACAAAGAGGAACTGGAGTGGGCAGTGAGAGAGAGCTGCAGAATCCAGCATGCCTATAACTCCCTCACTTTGATTGTCTCATCCATAGTGTACGATTTCTCCAGTACATACGTAAGAAAACACCCCCCGACAACCCACCCACTCACCATAGAACTGTAACATAGAAATATATATTTTTTTAATACCAGCTAATTTTTCTCTCCATTTCAACAGAGAATTTGCAGCTAATGTTGAATGGCCAAATAATCTGAAAGAGCCGATGCCTTCTCGGGGAATTGCTCATCTCTTCCAGTTGTTTAAAGTCATTGCAGAGGCTGAGAGACAAAGGGGAAGGCTCCCTTCTACTTAAGAAGGTTGCTGCCTTTGTAATTGGAGCTGACTTCAGCTAGGCCCGTGGTTCAGTCCTCTCCAGGGGATAAGTCTAGGCTATGGTCCCCAAATCCTCACCACTTTGCTTGCTCCTGAGTCTTCCTGCCTCTTGGCGGTGAGCAGCCCATGGTCATGGCATTTGAGGTGAGGGCATTAAGGAAACAGAGGCTAATGGGTCCTACTAGCACTCCGGTTGCCCCACCTCCACCCCTGCCTTCTATTATCAACGGAACAACTGCTAGAACCAGAAGGGGAAGCAATGACTAACTAAGCAAACAGTTGTCTGCTCTGGACTCCTCTCCCCCAGTTACAGGTTTTCTGTCAAGGTTTGCAGGTGGTTGACCCCACGGTGGGTTCAGACTAGGAGACAGAATGCCATATTATCCATTATGGCACTGCTCAGTGGTTAATAGGCAGGGCTCCAGGGGCAGAGTGCATTCTGAGCTCCCTTGTTGGGTCTCAGCACTAATCGTGGCCCTGGGGAATTACAAAAGAGGAAGATTTTTGCCCAGTCACCCCTCTGTGCTGTGCTGGAACCAGCTGTGAGGCCCTGCACCAGTCATTCAATCTCTGAGATGCAGCTGCCTCATCTGTAAAAGGAGGGGTGTGCACCGGCTGACCTCTGACATGTTCCCAACCTCAGGAGGCTGTGCTTTCTGCACTGCCTTTGATAGAAATATGCAGAGCTGTGTTGAGAGGGAAGACATGAGGAAAGGGCAGGAATCAGAGCATCCTCTCAGGGCACTGTTACTGGGTGTGATCAAAGTAGACATTCAGGGCATTTGTGATGTCATTGGTGCCTCTACAACCAGTCGGAGCTGAGGAGGATAATGATGTAAAACAAAGAAAACCATAAAAGCAACACACGTGCAGACCAAGCCTACGTAAACAGGGCTTAGTTCATGACTGGGCTAGGGAGGGAGAGTGAAGAGAGAAGGTGGCTATCTATGCTGAACGAACACCAGTGAATCTGACAGAAGCTGCTCACGGGGCCCTTTTCCTTTCTTATTTCTTGCAAGCTCAAAGCAGCAGAGTAAAAAAAGGAGTTAAACTTCTGTGAACTGGGAGCAGCCACCTGTTCATGCCGACACCCCTTCCAGTGCACACGGAGACCGGTTTCTCCTTCTCCTGGTCCCGTCCTCACATGCTGCCCCAGTGAGTGGCAAAGGGTGGCTGTCAGAGCTTGTGTGGCCTGTGTGTCCTCTCGGGGACATTCACAGAGAGTCACTTGCTCCGTTCCCCGCTGGCAATGTTTCATTGGTGGAGAAGCAGTGTGTGTGTGTGTGTGTGTGTGTGTGTGTGTGTGTGAGTGTGTGAGTGTGGCGGGGGGCGCTGCGCTGTCTCCCTTGGTAAGGGAATGACAGGTTAGGGTCCTGCTGTGTAAAACCCATGCGGTAGAGAGAGCACGGCCTTTCTATTACTTCTGCACACGTGATTACTTTTCCAAGGAGCAGATGTCCACCGTGGTTTGGATCCAACTCCGTCACCATCTTTCTCCCCTCCCAGCTCGCCGGTGGCTCTGCCCTCCCTGTGCCCCTGAACTTAGGCACGTCCCCTGCTTTGCCCTTTTCCTTTCGCCTCTGAGTCACCTCTGCAGCTCTAAGAAATTGAATTTACACCTTAAACCTCCACTGCGACTCGAGCGTTCTGCCTGTCAGCTCTTGGTTTCCGGTGTGGACTCTGAAATCTTAAATTGCTTCTACCTAGATCTACTGAGAACTCTGACTTTTGCAGCAGACTTGCTCCTAATGAATTGTCTAAAGTCTCTGTATCCCTAGAGGTGATGTAGTAAATCCTTACTTTAGACAACTGAGAAAAAAACAATTACCCAACAAGTACTATATTTCTATAATTAATTATAGTTGCTACATATGGTAGGGATGAGCGTTCTACCTCCAAAACCTGAAATCTTTTGTTTCAGGAAAATTTAGCAACCCTTTCCAAAAATGGTCACCTGTCTAAATTTGAAAACAGTGTGTACCCTATTACTGATTTGGGATTCTCTAAGTAGCTCTTTGGTTTCTTCCTAGGCGGGAACACACGATTGGAAAGGGGGGCTTGCCCTTTTCCCACACTTTTTATCTTCACATAGCATCCACCAGCAGTCACACTTCAGTTTCATTTATGTCTGAGGTTTCCATTTGGATGTGTTTGGGAAAAAAATTGTAAGGGCATAAGGATTTTACAGTACTATATAGGAAATTCAACAGCCTTGAGTGGAATGTGCTGATTTTCTTTAGCAGTTTGATTATATGGGTCTATGAGTTCAGATGAGTCAAAGTAAAAGTGAGACTCAGCACGCATGATGAAATCAACTGAAACCACTGCAACGGTTGGGCAGAGCCCACAAGAATGGTTTCATTCTCTGCAACCAGGGCATAAAACTGGGGCCTCATTCCTGAGACAGCCTCTGAGACCTGTCATCACTCAGCTCTTCAAACAGAAGAGGAGACATCTTTTCAACAACGGAATTGGCTTTTCTCAACTAGCTCTGAGCAGACTTCTGTAAGGGATACAGAGCAAGCTAAACTCTATAAACAACAGGGTGAATGTGCTGTACCACTTTTTAAATTACACAGATCTAATCCCCCAGCATGCATGCTGTGTACCTGACATGGTGGGCTGGGTTTGGGGTGGGATGAGACCCAAGTAGAATATTCCTAAAACTTTTTAATTTAATCAGCCAGTGAAAGAGGGAAGGGGATGAAGTAAGGGAAACAACACTGACGTGCCTCCGCGCTGTTCCATTTTCCCTCTGGGAGGCTGTCAGGGTGCTCAAAAATTTGTAATGTAAATGCCATTTTCAAAGAGGCATTTTGTTCATTTGTGCAACAGAAATGTTAATATTTTCCTTACCCAACTTGCTGGAGGCTGTGGGTAACCAAGGAGATCAGACCTGTGTGAAAACTGGAAAATTCTGTTGATGTGGAACATGGTTACTGTGCAGGGTAGGAACCTTCTTAAAGGGAACTTGGATCTGCAAACTGCCACCTGGAAGCTCAAGGTCAGGTACAATGTCTGAGCTCTGTTGCCTGGGAAAAAGTAGCTATGCAAAATTCCTCAGTATGCAAAAGTATTCTTCATGACTGCAATATTGACTGTGCTTGTGTTTTAGGAAAGTGTCAGGTAAAGTAAGATTTAAAAGAATGTCTTTGTAGCTACAGGACTCTATATTGAGACCAGGCCATGTTCATGAAAGAGGGAGCAGTTTGCTTTATTCATGGATCCTAATATTTCTAAAAGCAACAGTCTTGCAATTGAATGCAAATGAATATCGATGATTACTTCTCCTGTTTTCTCTTTTTAAAGTTAAAATCTTTCCATAATACCCCTTTTTATCATTCCTTTCTTGAGCATCAGTTGCTGTAATTTTTAAATCAGGAAATCTAATATTGAATTGTAAAACATTTTGTGTTTTCCAATATGTTTTGACATGTATTTCCCAAACATAGCTTAAGTTTCTTTTTGTTATTTCTCAGAGTATCTAGCAAAGTGCTAGACAAATGTCAGACTTCCAGTAAATTCCTGAGGACTGACTTATTGATTAAGAACAAAACAACCTACTATTACTAGAAATGACATTCTCCAGCATGTACTATTTGATATTGCTGGAATCTTCTCATTAAGAATGGTAGCAGAAGTTGACGAAGTGGGGTTTTTGTAAGTAATTAAGTTAATTATTCAGTGAGAACCTTTTCTTTAATTGGAAGCTAACTACTGAATTAGAATTGACAAGCCAGAAATATTTTATCTTTATATATGGATAAGTAATTTTGACATAACAAAACTGATTTTCATTCTACAACACGAGAGCCCATCTAACTTACAGAACACTATAGTCCATCTATTAGCATGTGTTTAAAAACACATATTGATTGTTATTTTTATGTCACTGTCTTTTTCTTAAGCCGTTGGTATTAGATTTATTACAGCATAATTCTATTAAGCCCAACCAGAAAAATGAGGTCTTTTTATTCAAGGAATGTGTGGTAAAGATCTTTTTGACCTTTTAATTTTATAGGCCATGTTTTCACTTTCTCAAGGTAAGAAGAGAAAACTTAGTACAAATTCCACCTCTCTTTTGTCTCAGGACCATCTCATTGCTTAGTCACTGACAGTCTTGGTTTACTAAGCAGTAAACTGTTGAACATGCACCATTATACTCCTCAGGACACCTCTGCAAGGTGATATGATTATTTATTATCCAGTAGGTCTGATTCTCCATTGATTTAAGGAAGTAGTAAAAAATATTCCATCTCATGGAATGTTTTGTTAGGAGGAATCCAAAGCCTGGCACTAAAATCTTTATGGCCTCTCCAGGGGGTATTGGATGTAGGTGGTGCTCTCATTACCACAGCTGAGAAAATGGGGTAGCTTGCTTGAGGTCTCTGAGGAAGCTAGTTACCCAGGGAGGAGAATCTAGGTCTCTTGATGCCGAGTACACAGTTGCAAAAGCAGAGAACTCCCCAGAGAGCGGCCCAAATCACATGTGCACAGAAGAGAGAGAAAATGATACTCAGGATGCTCTTTTCAGGATCTCCATAGCAACCTGTCACTGTTTCCCACCACGCATAAAGCACACCGAAGGGTATCAAACAACATAAAGTCCTAATGGTGTCCTTAATTAGGTGGGACCAGCACTCTGACTCCCTCACCTCCCACTGTCCGAGCTCACAGCCTCAAATACTTTTCTGTGGTGCCTGCTCCTGAAAGCAAGATGTAGTCACAGGAAACAATCTTTGGCTTTCAAAGGACCATCAAGCTTTGATGATGATGAAGTTTGATAGCAGTAATGTCAAACTTTATATGGCCATAATCCAAGTTTACAATGATACATTAAGCCATAATGCTACTATTTATATCACCATAAACTCAGTTTATGGTGATATAAATAGTCATGCTAATGGCATTAACAGCAGCCCTCAGTGGAATCCCAGCTGTTGAGTGCTGCTTTTATGCTATTAGCATCACTATTTATATTATCATAAATTTAGGCATTCAAACTTGTTATGTATGAATATACAAGGAAGATGGATATCCACATTTTATACCTGACTTGGGCTCCTGTACTGGAGAGTTTATGCCTGTTGTCCACTTTTATGAATAAAGACCTATCTAGAGTCCATTAGATTCTACCTGCTTCTACTAGTTGCATCATGTTTCTGTTGGGGTTACAGGAGAGCAAGGCTCCTTTCTGGCATCTTCTGAGAATCACAGAAATTTAATTTACATGTGATAAAGTGTAACCCATAGCTAATGGGCAAACTTACTGTCTCCTTGGCATCGCAGGGGACCCACGCTCAGTTTGGCTTCTGAACCTTGCCGGTTGGTATCTCCAACTACCACCTGGCTCACTGGCAGATGATCTTTGTAGGATAAGAAGCCAGCATCTTTCCTCCTGGATCACAGAGAAGGACAGAACACAATGGAAGGCAAAGTTAGAAACACTTATTTTCTGACTGTTGCTTATGCTGTCTAACAATTGACACCACTTCAGTAATTTCTCTAAAACTCATCGAGCAAAACCATAGACAGAGTTCTTCTCTCCCCTTCCTACGTGATCACAGCACATGACTCAGAAACAACTCTGGCATCTTCATTTTCTGGAAAACAGAGAATCAACACCCTGATTTCCATAGGTTCAAAACTGATGTGATGCAAACTGTTTTAGGTTGAGAGGAGGCCAGACAGATGCCAAACACAGAGGACACGTGCAAAGTGTACAGTAGTCACTGAATCCAAAGTTCAACAAAGTCTCATGAGTCATATACAAAACTCTATTAAAAAACCTCTACCTCCGTGATTGTTCTGAAGCAGTTAGTCCAGGAACTCTCCTTTTGCTGGGTATCAGCTAACTTGTTATTTTGTGTATAATTTGTTTTTTGGTCTCCTCCTACACATAAACAATTGAATAGTTTAATGGGAGTTTCCAACATAGAGTATGTGCTCAGGAAGTATCTATTTCCATCTACAGTGAGTAGTGGAGCTGAGATTCCAGCCCACTTTGGTTTCCCTCCTAGTTCATTTTGTTTACCCTACACTTATCTTGTTTCTGGTCTCCCAACTCCACCTCATTCTTACCCTAAATGAAGGAAGCAGACAATGCTAGTTGCAAAGTACTGCTTCTAGGAAGATCCACTGAAGCCCAGGAAATGTTCCTGGGAATGGATAGATGGTGAGTTATATGTGGTGCTGTAACTCTGTTTTTGTGCCACACAGATTTCATATCAATAGAAAATTATTGCTCCCTATCCTGTTTTCCTTTGATTGTGGCTTAAGGTTTCCCCCCCTTTTCTGGCTACTGTATGGCCAAGAATAACAAATCAATGTGAAGTTATTTCTCAACTTTACCCTCAGATCCTCATAGGTTATTTTTTTACTCTGTTTGGTCTGAATGTAAGTAAAAACTTAGAAAGCTGATTTTGGCTACTGTGAGAATGACAGAGACAACTCAATAATCAGGTAAAAGATTTGCCATTCCTGTCTCTGGACACATAGAGCAGGGAGTTATTGGGACCCATTTGAAAGTTTGCCTTGAAAATGCTGTAGTTACAGGCAATTCCTTGTCCTTTTATCATATTATGGAACATATGCTCCCTCATGGATTAGGACCATGGAAGGAGGCATAGAACTAAGGTTAGTGAGCTCCAGACAAATATCTTTTACACTGCTTTAGTTATTTTATCATTTTCAAGTTTCTAAAATAAAGTTTTTCTAAAACAATGTCTATCACATTACAGCTAGCATCATGAAAAAAATAAGTTTTGATTCTTATTGACACTGTAGCTAACAACAACCAGGCTTCAAATGTCTCAGTGGAACTTCTGCAGACTTTCCTTATTTTATAGAAGCTCTGTGAGTTAAAATTATGCCAAGGAAGGAACGAGCTTTTGGTATGAAACTTGATATTTAATTTTTTTTAAAGAAACAGTAAATGAAGATAGCCTCTAACCACATCCTGTAATTTGATAATCTGTTGGAAGTGGTGTGTTGTATTCATATGGAACGTAAGGCTGAGCTCCTCCAGAGGTTAACTGTCCCCTAGAGTTATGGGATTGTAAATCAGGGCTCTGGAAACTAAGTCTGGAGTGCCAATTTCCTGTTTTTGTACGGTGCAGAAGAGAAGAATGATTTTTATATTTGCTTGATAAATTATACTGGGGATGGAATCTGGTGCATTTGGACTGAGCTACATACCTAGCCTCCCTTTCTAAACTTATAATTTATTGTGAGACAGGGTTGTGCTAAGTTGCTAAGTTGCCCAGCCTGGGCACAGTGGCCCAGAGTGCTGGGATTGCAGGCATGCACCACCATGCCTGGCTTGATTTTTATATTTGTAAATGTTTCAATAAAAAGGAAGCATAACATTTTGTGACATGAAAGTGATACAGAATTCATCTTCAGTGTCTATAGTAGAGTTTTATTAAAATACAGCCCCTTTTTAAATGTACTGTCTATGACTGCATGCTACCATGGCCGTATTGAGAAGTAATGACAGAGATTATATGACCCTCAAGGCCTAAACTGTTAATTTGGCCCTTAATAGAAAAATTTTGCCAACATCCGCTCTAAATCTTCTCTATCCGTGTGCCCTCTAGAAACGTGTGCAGCAAGTGTCCCACTGACTGTTGCCTAACACAAATCTCCAGGATTGAAAGCAGTGAAAGAAGGGGGAAAGAGAAGGGGACAAGATCGCTTGCTGAGAAGAAGTGGAAAGGGCTCACTTCTGTTTAAGCTTTATGTGGTTCAGGGTGAGATATATTAAATTTAATTAAGAATTGATTTTTGGACAGATTTGTGTCATACAGCCTCGGCTATGTGCCAGGGTTGGTACTACGGGTTCGGCTCAATGTTTAACTTCCCAGCCTCAGTAAGACAATAGGGGAAATTTTATGAAAACGAGGTCTCTGTGTGGTAGGGGCTTCAAGACAGTCTGTAGTGAGATGAGTACAATTCATGAAAATCCGAAAGGGATAATTCAATGAATTTTTACATATACAGGAGGCATCATGGACAAACATGGTACATGTTTAAATTTTAAAAAGTACAGTAAAAGACACATAGCCATTAACGTCCTTCAAAGCAAACCCCACCCCTTTAATGATTTACAAAAGCCTCATCGCTCTTGCTACTTTCAGAAGCAGTTCTGGAAGTCCTCTTCCATGTCTTTTGTTGCCCTGTGTTGATGTCTTGAACTGACTGAAAACGTTTATCTCTCATAGTCATCTTGACTTTGAGGAAGAATCAGAAGTAACACAGTGGCAGATCCAGTGAATCAGACAGAGGATAATTTGGATAACCACAATATTTTTACGAGCCCGTTTTTCTGTTGGAAGGTACTCAGCAGCAGCATTCACTGAATTTTTGATCACAATTTGTATAGACACAAAGGAACCCTCTAAAAAGTGGCCAGAATGATAGCTAAGTGTGTTATAGTGAGGGGGAGGATTTGGAGGTGAATGTGTTTTTTAGTGTAATAAATTTTAAAAAATGAAGACATTCACCATATATTTAAATTGCAGCTCATATATAAATCATGTACAATTTGGATATATATCTGTGCAACCATGGGTTAGATACTGGTCCCCAACATCTGCAGCACCTTATAAACATTCCTCGCCTGCCAGTAGCCAGCATACTCCCTAAGGGTAAGTATCATTTTATTCAAAATATTCAAATAGTCAACAGTATTTTGAAAAAAAGATTGCACTGTATTCGTAGAAATCTAGCATTGCTCAAAAATGAGAATGAATATTTTCCTGCTGTCATTTGACCCCAGTGCTTGGCTATTATGGACAGCCTTATCAATGTGTTACTTGTTAACATTCATTTATGGTAGGCATTTACCCCAAGTTACAACCACTGTGTCAGGCAGCATGATTGCAGGTTTTTTGAAGAGCCCACACCCAGGTCTACTTGCATCAACCTTGTACGTGAACTCAGGTTGCTCAACAGCCCCGCCAGTCCCCAGTTTTGTTGGTCTATTTGGGATGAATGAGACAGTAATTATCTTATAATGAAACTTGGACTAAGGTGAGAGTATTTAAAAAACAAATGTTTGGAGAGATTCTAATCACTATGATTTTTGCCTAAATCACAAAGTATTTGTTTAACTTTATAGGGAATCACACATCTACAAGTTTTCATCTTTTGGAAATACAATTTTAAAATTCTTGTAACAATTTTATCAACATAGAATTTCAGCAGGTTTAGATTTACTTTTGAATACTAAAATAAGCTATTTTTCAAACATTCTGTAAGTAAAACTGAGTTACATCAGGAAGGATGGACGTTTACAAGCCACACTTTATCAATACAATCCATTTTGTATTACTGATCAATGAAATGGAAAAATTAATACTGTGGTTCATCAGGAGCACTTAATAGTTAATATATCCCATTTTCATGGATGACAAGGATGAGAATTAAAGACTTTATTTTGGCCATGTCACCAGCTCATACATGGCAGAATCTTGATTCAAATGTAGACTATTCGGGTCTCACTCTAGGACTTTCCACTAAAGCAGAGGAACAAACAACAAAACTCAAAAACCAAAACAGAATAAAGCCACAAAACCATTCTGTAAGTCAAAAGCCGTTTTCCGTTTCACTTACAGGTCAGGTGAAAAAGTACTTCAGAAGATCCATTTAGCTTATCTGAAGTGTTGACATTGCATGAAGTCCTAAATTTAAAGACATCTACAGTGCTATGTTCACTTACATCCCCACTGCATTAGTGAACAAGAAAGCATGGTCTACAGCATCTACCTCACACCCAAATCCGCCACTGCTTCAAATGATACTACTTGAAATGTTGACAGGGTGTAGTACAGCTAACAGAGATAAAACTCTGATATGCGTTTTTCAAACCAGGAAAAGAACCAGCAAAAAAGTTGCCCGCAGAGACAAGAGAGAATTATCTTCTCAATCACTTTTAGTCAAGATCTAAATAGGGCTAAAAATGTAAAGTCATGAACAGCTGTGCAAGAGCAGTGGCCACCATATTTGTGGGAACAATTTCTTGGATAGCAATGAAAGGGCTTGACTAGTGGAACTTTCTGATGGGATTCTGCAGCATGAACCATTTTTAAAATGATTTGAGATCTGGAGAGGGGACCTCCAAAATACCTGCATCATGTCTGCTTGAGGATCTTGCTTTTTTTTGTTGTTTAGCAAGCAAAATAAGATTTTGTTGAAAGTTATGACCCTTAGAGATTGAGGTCAATCTAATTTAGGGAGTTATTCAGTAACTATTTATCATGTTAGCATAATAAGCTAATTACATCTGAGAGAACTTGTGTGTTAGAAAAATTCCATCATCCATTTCAAATAGGCCCTGAACTCAGACTCTTGCTTGCTCTATCAACATTTTTACTGAAGTAAAACTTGACTCTAGGAATTTTTCTAGATTACTACCATTGTTATTTCACTTCATTTATTGTTTTCCTGAAGATTCTGTCTCTAGCTCTGCTGTTTTCTCTCTGCCTATTGAGAGAGAAAACAAGCCTTGAGATAGCCCAGTCTTGCCGTTAGTTCAGCAAAAAATTAAAAAACAAAATTTTTGTACATGCCTGTAATCTCAGCCCTGGGGAGAGGCAGGAGGATTGTGAGTTTGAGGCTACCTTAGGCTATAGTGTGAGACTCTGTCTCAAAAAAACCAAAATGGCACAAAACAAAAATGGCAGCTTCTGTAATCATGAACCTGCTTTTCTACCAGGTGTTATGAAGAGTTATTGTACTAGGAGTGTATGCTGTGATTCTAGCAGAGAGAAAATACTTCTTTCTTATGGAGTTTTAAGAGTAGTTGGATACCTTTAAAAATAAATGTATGATCAAAGCACTTTCATGCACTGCCAACACAGCATCAGCTGAGCTCAAAATTACTGAAAAGAATCCAAGAAGAATCTCTGCTTTTACCTGCAGAAGTTATCTCAGAAAGAGATGTGGAAATGAGAAATACATAGAAGGAAAGGTGCTTAATATTATCATCCACTAGGAAAACACAATTAAAACCATCCTAAGCTGCTATTTCCCACTTATGAGAATAGCCATAATCAATAAGACAGATGGTAACAAACACTGACGAGGCTTTGAAGAATCCTTCACCGGGGTCACTGGTGAGGGTACAAAATGGTACAGTCCCTTTGGGAAGAAGTTAGCTTTATATAAACTCAAACATAGATCTACTATGTGATTCAAACATCTCACCCAAGGAATGAAAGAAAATATCCACACAGAGATTTTTAGGTAGGAGGTGAGAGACGGTGAAGTAGCAGGAAAAATTAAAATGTTCTCATAGCAGCTTTATGTCTAATAGCTCCAAAGTGAAAACAATCCAAATGTCCAGCCACTAGTGAACAGATAAAGCAAGTATGGTACAGTGAAACCGTGGGCTGCGAGTAACTCATGCTGTGGGTGCTCTGCAAGAGCAAATTCTTGGAATACATCTTAGCTTCATAAGTGTGTGATGTCTTGGACACAAGTGGTGAGTAATGCCCAATGATGACTACAGCTGGACCAGTGGTTCCCCTCACCTGCCTTTTCCCTCACTGCAGAACTGTGGGTGATCATCTCCCAACAGAAAGAGGTATGGAGATCTCTGCAGAAGAGGAGGAGAAAAACATGGAGGAAACCCTCACTTCAAATGAGATTAGGGAGATATAGAAAATGTGGGAAGCAGTGCACGACTGTGTAGATAACAGCACCCGAATAAGGCTGCAGCAGTGTGAGTAGTGAAAATGTTTAATCGGCAACCCAGTGCTACATTTCCATGAAACTTTCCAAAGAAGCAAAAGCCATTGTCCTTGGACAGATGCCTTGCTAAAGTTGTGTGAAAAGAAAAAGATTCCATCGAGCCAAGAGATAGCAGTGATTCCACTGTTAGCGATAGCGAAAGTCATCTTATAAAACTGCCCTCCTCTCTCTTATCTGCCTCACACCAGCCACGAAGCTTTTCAAAGGTAAATACAGATTAACTTGTTTATTCTTCTTCATATTTGTATTTATGTATTTATTATTTCATCTTATGCAGCAGTACTGTGCTCATTTTTATATGAATATTTTGGGGCTATGAACAAATAATCATATAAATAATGAGTTTTCATTATTTATTATGGGGATATTTGCTTTTATATACAAGTATTTTGGATTATAAGCATGTTTCTGGAATGAATTATGCTTGCAAACCAAAGTTTTACTGTATATCTGTACCACGGAATATTATCCAATGACAAAAAGTAAAGAAAAATGGATATGTCACAACAAACAAAAAATCCCTTCAAAAATATTTTAGTAAGTGAAAAGAAATTTACAGAGGAGACAATATATTCTATCTTCCAGCAATGTGCAGAAAAAGCAGACTGACATAGAGAGGAAGTAGGTCAGACGTGACCAGGGGCTGGAGGTGAAACAGAGACTAACACTGGTAAACAGGACTTTTATAGGACTGGTGAAATTATCAAGTCTGACTGTGGTGATTGGCTGTACAAGTCAGCAAACTTGCTTTGAATCTTTGAAGTGCACACTTACAATGGGTAAATACTGTGGCGTGCAAGTTGCACCTGAAGAGTCTTTTATTTTAAAGAACTATAGAGAGCTGCAAACGCAAATTTGCTAAGAGAGAGGACACCTCCTTTGTACATATGCCACTGGAAATGCTCAGATGGGGCACTGCAAGGTAACTTTGGAGTCTTCTACTTTGTGAACTTCAACCTGGCAGTACAGAATCTTTACTAACACATTTTATCAGAACTTTACCCCGCTTTTAAGGTTTATAAGAGTATTTACACATCAAACTGACCCTGCTTCCTGGACAGGATATCAGAACACTTTACTCAAAGAACTTCCTCACCCTTCACTACAGACATTCTCATCTTTTAAATACACATTTTAAAATTTTATTTTAAAGGAAATAGTACTAAAGAAAGAACAATAGCAAAATACGGACAACACAAAGCAAGGACATTAAAAATGACACAGGGTTTCAAACCAAATGACAGGGATTAACAGCGCTTGTTATACTACATATTGTTATCTTCAACGAATTTGCTCAGATTACCAGATGCAAGAATAGAAGATTGATCAAGTCATTAAAGAGAATAAGAAAATAATAATTTAAAAGAACATTAGATGGTCAGAACTAGAGACCATACTCATAAGTGAAATAAATCAGATGTATATGTGTAAGCAATGTATTGTATCACTAGTGTAAGAACCTGAAAGTGTGAATTTAAAGTAGGAGGTATGATAAACATTGTGAAATGAAAGGAAACTGGTCAAAAGTAAAGAGCAACTGGGATGAGGGGAAAGAGAGAAGAAAGAAAAGGATAATTATGTATGTATGTATGGAGGATGGCTAACATAGTTGTACTACCGACTTCTGTTACTTTATTGTAAGGAAACAGTTAATAATTAGTTATTTGATCATTCTTGCATGTCTATATTTGTTTTCTTAAGTATACACTTTGAAGTTATAAGTATGTAATACAACAATCATTGTTAATTCCCTGTCATCTTGTCTGTAATTCAGTTTTGCTTGTACTATTCTCGTGCTACTTTGTAAATGGCTGTTTGTTAATTTGTTTTTGTTCCTTTACTTTTAAAATAAAAAAAATGAACATTAGAGACAATACATAGTGGCACTAGGCAGGATTGTAGGAATTCACCAACAGTTGTTATACTGCAAATTGTTGTTGTTACATAAGTTGCTCAGATTACCAGATAAAAGCATGCAAAATTGGTCAAAATAGTAGAAAAAAAAAACCTTTTAAACATTAACTGTTCCCAACAAACCATTAGACACTAACAATACAATTATGCCACTGATCCATATATTTATAAAATGCCTTAGTACTTTCTTTTCCTTCTTTCCCTCATCCCAGTTGTTCCTTTGAGCAATTTCTTTCCCTTTCTTATTATTTATTGTACATTTTCATGTTCTTACATGTTCTTACACCAGGGAGACAATGTGATGTTTATACATGTGGGTCTGATTTATTTCACTTATGAGTATGGTCTCTAGTTACATCCATTTACCTATAAAAGCCACGAGTTTATCTTTTGTTATAGCTGAGTAATACTTCATTGTACAGAAATACCACAACTTTTTTATCCATTCCTCAGTTGATGGGCATTTGGGTTGTTTCCAAGATTTAGCTATGAAAAATTGCGCTGCTATAAACATGGGTGCACACATATCTCTGTGGTATGATGTTTTAAATTCTTCTGGAAAAATACCCAAAAGAGGAATAGCGGGGTTAAGTGGGACTTCCAATCCCAGTTTTGTGAGGAATCTCCAGACTGATTTCCATATTTTAATTGACATCATCATTCAACAAGAGTCACGATTATAACATAGCACAGAAGGTTTTACCTTCTCTTCCATGCTCCAGTCTATTTTTGCATTCTTTATTCAGAACCGGTCCCTCCACTGCAACCTGTAACCTGTCACAATCTCAGAAAGTAGCTTTAAAACTGGGAAAAACTGTGAGGAATAATGACATTAGATCTTCTCTAAATTTCTTGTACAACTCAGCAGCGAATCCATCAGGACTTGGGTTTTTCTTTGTTGGTAAGCATTCTTGTACACAAATCACAAATTCACTGACAGAGAAATTAGGGAAACAACACCTTTCACAGTAGCATTAAAAAAAATGAAAAACAGCAATCAATCTAACAAATGAAGTAATAGATCTTTACATTGGAAACTATGGTACTCTGAAAAAGATCAAAGAGGATATCAGAGAATGGAAAAATATCCATTGTACTTGGGTAGGAAGAACTAGCATACTGAACATGGCCATACACTCAAAATTGTTATACAGATTTAATACAATCTTAATCAAAATACCATTAGCGTACCTCACAGAACTAGAGAAAACATTCCTAAAATTCATTTGGAACCAGAAGAGACGCTGAATAGCAAAAACAATTCTGGGCAACAAAGGTCAGGCAGGGTGCATCACAATTCCTGGCTTGAAATTATACTAAGAGCTACTGTGATACAAACAGCATGGCATTGGTATGAAAACAGACCCAAGGATCAATGGCACAGATCAGAAGATATACAAACAACTCTAAACACACTCAGCCACCTTATCTTTGACAAAGGGGCCAAACACATTCCTTGAAAGAAAGATAACCTTTTTAATAAATGGTGCCAGAAAAATGTATTTTCACATGCCAAAGATTAAAACTAGACCTATATCTCTCACCATGCACTAGACTAAAATAGAAATTTATCAGTGATCTAAATATTAAAACAGAAATACTAAAGCTGCTGGAGGAGAGAATAGGTAGAACTCATGAAGACTCAGGTGTAGATAAAGACTTCATGAACAAACCTTGATTGTATGGGAAATATTACAATGAAGCAACAATCAAGATTTTGTCTTATTAAAACCCTTTTGCAGAGCAGAAGAAATCACCAACAGAGCGAAGAGACAACACACTGAATGGAAAAAAATTTTTTTTTGGTCATTCCTCAAAGGACTGCTATTCAGAATATATAAAGAACAGAAAAAGGGGCTGGGGGTATAGCTCAGTGGCATAAGCACTTGCCTGGCAAGCGCAAGGTCCTGAGTTCGATTCCTGGTACCGGAAAAAAAAAATAAAGAACAGAAAAAAATCAGACCTCCTAAATTTAAAGGCCTGATCCAACAGTGAGCATCTGTGATTGATACACAGTTCTCTCAGATGAAGAAATGCAAATGGAAAATAAATATATAAAAATATTCAACATCACTGGCCATTCGAGAGATGCAAATTGCATTTCACTCCAGAAGAATGCCTACTATCAAGAAACTGACCAATAACAAATGCTGATGGCCTGTATGGGAAAAGGAACCCTTCTCCAGTGTTGGTGGAAGTGCAGACTGGTGCAACCACTGTGGAAATCAGTGAAGATTTCTTAAAAACTAGGACTAGAGACCCATTTGATCCAGCTATTCTCTCCTAGCTGGTGTCTCCTTGAAAAATTAAAAGCACCATATCACAGTGATATATGCACACCCATGTTTTTAGCAGCACAGTTGGAAACAGCCCAAATTCCTATCAGCCAATGAGTGGATACAGAAGATGTGGTTTTTTAAATATACAATGGAGTACTACTCAGCCATAAAGAAGGATAAAGTTCAGACATTTCTAGCAAAAACAGTTCTGGGCAACAAAGGTAAGGCACCTTGAGACCATTCTCTTAAGCGACATGTATAAATATTGCATTGTCTCTCTGGTGTGAGAAACTGAAAGTGTAAATGAGGACCAACATGTATAGGGGATATTGTGTAATAGGGAGAATTTGTTCAAAAAGGAATAGGAACTAGGGAGGGAGGAGGAGGAGAGGAAGGAAAGGAAAAGAAAAAATGAGAAAAGAAGGATAAAATGGAAATAAGGATAAAATGGAAACACTGTAAATAAGGTAGAAAAGAGGGTTTGAAAGAAGGGGAGAGGAGAGGAATAGGAAAAGTAGAGGAATCAAGACATATCATGTACAGGTACACATTCCCTATGATGAATGTATATTCATCATTATGTGTATTTAAATTGCATACATTTAAATTGCAACAATATTATGTATATTTAAGTTATGTATATTTTAACTGTTCCTTATTTTGGGGGAAACCTCTTGGATGCTGCCCTGTGACACAGAGACATAAAGATATACAGTTGAATGTGACTAAATTTGATTTTCAGATAGTCATTCAGGAACGTATCCATTATTCAGAGTGAGATAGACTTTATCCAGGTATAAGATACTATTTCACAGGGCCAGGGATTTAGCTCAGAGGCACAGTGGCTGCCTTGCAAGTGCAAGGTCCTGAATTCAATTTCCAGTACCAAAAAAAAGATGCTACTTCACGGTACAGTAACAAATATAACTTCATTATTTAAAAGTTTGTGTTGAGTATCATAATAAAAACTCCAGTCAAGGCTACTTCTACTTTAATATTTTTTAAAGTGAGAACTTTTATTTTGTCTCCAACTCCATCTTTCTGTATCTTCTCTTTTCCCACTCTTCCTCTATCCTGCTCCCTATTGGAAACTTCTACAGATGAATGTGAGATGATAATGACTGTCATGGTTGATACATTGTGTCAACTTGGGGAGTCTAGAGGTTTGGCTGAGTGACTCAGCAGTTGTAAATCTTGGGGTAAAAAGGACGTGCCCTTACCCTTCTGTGATGTTGTTCATTATGTTAATTTGGGAAGTTTAGAAGGTTAATTATGTGACTCAGAAGGGAGCTGGGGTGCTTATTTGTATTCATCCTGAACCTGTGCGAGAGGAAGGCATGCAGAGGGTGTGGGTGTAGAGGACCACCCCACCCAGCAGAGCTGGTGGACTGTATAAAAAGGAATCGAGGAAGGACCGGCTGCGAGTTCTTCGGAGGAGCTCCAGTCTTCACCTTCAGCTTGGTCGTCTCC
>PVLD010024931.1:0-24597 GCA_004027595.1 Dinomys branickii
AGAGGATCAACTGTCTGACTAAATTTGCATGTCTGTATATGGGTCCATACATCTACAATTCGAAGATATCAATGGATAAAGCAACAACTACTGTTGAGACCATATCACCTTGTCTATAGATTAGTTGTGATTGTACTATTTTCTATGATAATGGGTGTCTGTTTGTCAATGTGTTTTTGTACTTTTATGTTTCTAAAATAAAAAAAATAAAAAATAAAGAAAATAGTAGAAAAATAAAAGAACAAAATCAGAATACAAACAACACAAAGCAAAGCATAGACGTTAGAAATGATACAGGGTTTCAAACCAAATTATAGGGATTAACAGTAGTTGTTTTATTACATATTGTTATCTTCATTGAAGTTGCTCAAACTTCCAGATGTAAAAATAGAAGATTGATCAAATCATTAAATAAGAAAATAATAATTTTAAAGGACATTAGAGACAATACATAGTGGCACTAGGCAGGATTGTAGGAATTCACCATTGGTTGTTATACCACAAATTGTCACATAACTTGCTCAGGTTACCAGATAAAAGCATGCAAAATTGGTCAAAATATTAGGAAAAAACTAACATTAACTCTTCCCAACAAACCATCAGACACCAACAGAACAGTTAAACCATCCACCCATATATATGTATAAAATTATATGTGTGTGTATATATATGTGTGTATATATATGTGTGTACACACACACACACACACACACACACATATATATAATTTGTCTTAATACATTTTCTTCTTTCCCTCATCCCACTTGCTCCTTCCTTTGAGCAGTTTCTTTCCCTTTCTTATTATCTATTGTGCATTTTGGGTTGTATTTACTCTTTCATGTTCTTACACCAGGGAGACAATGTGATGCTTACACATGTGAGTCCAATTTATTTCACTTATGAATATGGTCTCTAGTTGTGTCCGTTTTCCTATTAAAGCCTTGAAAGTATCCTTTTTATAGCTGAGTAATACTCTATTGTATAGAAATACCACATCTTTTTTTTATCCATTCCTCAGTTGATGGGCATTTGGGTTGTTTCCAAGATTTAGCTACAACAGAATGCGCTGCTATAAACATGGGTGCACATATGTCACTGTAGTATGACATTTTTTTATTTATTTTAAAAGTAAAAGAACAAAAACATTAGCAAACAGACACAAAGTAGCACAAGAACAGTACAAAAACTGAATTACAGATAAGGTGGCAGAGGATTAACAATGGTTGTTGTATTACACATTGATAACTTGAAAGTGTATGTTTAGGACAATGCAAATAAACATACAAGATTGATCAAACAACCAGCCATTGATTGTTCCTCACATTAAAGTGACATGAGAGAAAAGTGCAACTATGCCAGCCATCCTGCATATATACACATACCCACATAGCTATCCCTCTCTTCCCTTTCTCCTTCCTTTCATCCCTATTGTTTTTACTTTTGAGCAGTTTCCTCCTATACCCCCTAATTTATGTTCCCCAATTCAGGCTCTTACACTAATGATACAATACGATGTTTGTACATGCACATTTGATTTATTTCACTTATGAGTATGGTCTTTAGCTGTGACCATTTGCCTACAAAAGCCTCAAGTCTGTCCTTCCTCACAGCTGAATAATACTCCATTATGGAAAAATGCCACAGATTTTTTATCCAGTCCTCTGTGGATGGACATTTGGGTTGCTCCCACAATTTGGCTATTACAAATTGTGCTGCTATAAACATGGGTGCACATATATCATGGTGATATGATGTTTTCAGATCTTCTGGGAAAATACCCAGAAGGGGAATAGCTGTATTGAATGGGACCTCTAGATCTAGTTTGCTGAGGAATCTGCGAACCAATCTCCACAGTGGTTTCACCAGTCTGCATTCCCACCAGCAGTGCAGCAGAGTTCCTGTTTTTCCACTACCTCTCCAGCATTTGTTTTTGGATGATTTCTTGATGCTGGCCAGTCTTACTGGGGTGAGATGAAATCTCAATGTTGTTTTTATTTGCATTTCTCAAATGAATGAAGATGTAGAACATTTTCTCATATTTATTTGCCATTTGTATTTCTTTATCTGAGAAGTGTGTATTCATCTCAGATGCCCATTTCTGGATTGGATCTTTGAATTTGGACAGGTTCATGTCTTTTAATTCTTTGTATGTTCTAGATAGAAGGCCTTTGTCTAAAGGACAGCCAGTTAGGATTTTTTTCCCAATCTATAGGCGTTCTTTTTACTCTGCTGGTGATTTCCTTAGATGTGCAAAAACTTTTCAGTAAGATGAGATCCCAGATATGGATTCTCTGAAGTGTTTTCCTTGCAGTTTGATTTTTGTTCATGAACTCTCTGCCTACTACTATGTCTTCAAGATTTTAACCTACGTTCTCTTCCAATAGATTCAGTGTTTTCTGTTTTAATATTGAGATCTGTGATCCACTTTGACTTGAGTTTGGTGCTTGGTCATAGACTTGGGCCTATTTTCAGTCTTCAGCAAGTAGCAAGCCAATTTTTACAGCACCATTTATTGAAGAGGCTATCTGTCTTCCAGTGGGCTTGTTTGGTCCCTTTGTCAAATATTAGGTGGCTGAGTGTATCTGTGGTTGTGGCTGCATCTTCCAGTGTGTTCCATTGATTCTCAGGTCTGTTTTTGAGCCAGTACCATGTTGATTTTATTACAGAAGCTTTGTAGTATAATTTCAGGTCAGGGATTGTGATCCCACCTGACTTGTCCTTGTGGCCCAGAATTGCTTTTGCTATTCTGGGTCTCTTCTGGTTCCAGATGAATTTGAGGGATGTTTTCTCTAGATCTGTGAGGTATGCTGATGGTAGTTTAATGGGAATTGCATTGAATCTGTATAAGAACTTTGGTAGTATGGCCATTTTCACAATGTTGGTTCTTCCTAACCATGAGCAGGGAATGTTTTTCCATTTATTGAAATCCTCTTCAATCTCTTTTTTCAGAACATTCTAGTTTTCATTCAATAGATCTTTTACCTCTTTTGTTAGATTGATTCCTAAATATTTCAGTTTCTTGGATGGTATTGTAAAAGGTATGGTTTCCTTAATTTCTCTCTCACTCTGTTTGTTGTTTGTGTATAGGAATGCTATTGATTTTGAGGAGTTGACTTTGTATCCAGCTACTCTGCTGACTTTTTCAATTAATTGAAGGAGTCTTCTTGTGGAGTTTTTGGCGTCTTCCATGTAAAGTATCATGTCATCTGCAAATAGTGATAGTTTTACTTCTTCCTTTCCTATCCGTATTCCTGTTATTTCACTCTCTTGTCTAATTGCCCTGGCTAATGCTTCCAGAACCATGTTGAATACTAGTGATGACAGTGAACATCCTTGTCTTGTTCCTGTCTTTAAAGTGACAGCCTTCAGTTTTTGTCCATTTAGTATGATGTTGGCTGTTGGTTTGTCATAGATGGCTTTGATCAGATTGAGGTAGAGGACATCTATTCCTGTTTTTTCTAGGGTTATTAACATGAATGCATGTTGGACTTTATCAAAAGCTTATTCTGCATCTACTGAGATGATCATGTGGTTTTTGTCTTTGGCTCTATTGATATGCTGTATTATATTAATTGATTTGTGAATATTGAACCATCCCTGCATTCCTGGAATAAATCCAACCTGGTCTTGGCGTACAATTTTCCTTATGATTTGCTGCATTCTATTTGCTAGTATTTTATTGAATAACTTTACATCTATGTTCATTAGGGAGATTGGCTTATAGTTCTCTTTCTTGGTTAAGTCTTTCTCTGATTTTGGTATTAGTATAATACTTGCCTGCAGAAATGAGTTAGGGAGAATTGCTTCCTTTTCAATTTGATTGAAGAGTTCGAGGAGTGTTGGCATTAAATCTTCGCTGAATATTTTATAAAATTCTGCTTGAATACATCAGGGCCTGGGCTTTTCTTTGTCGGTAAGTTTTTAATGACATTTTCAATTGAATTAATTGATATTGGGTTGTTCAGGGTTTTTATATCTTCCTCATTCAACTTGGGTAATTCATGCATTTCTAGGAATCTGTCCATTTGTTCTGAGTTTTCTATCCTATTGGAGTAAAGATTCTCAAAGTAGGGATTAATAATCTTTTGAATTTCTGTAGGCTCTATAGTGATTTCATCCTTTTCATTCCTTATTGAATGAATTTGAGTTCTTTCCTTTCTTTTTTGATAAGGTTGGCTAGAGATTTATCAATTTTATTTATTCTTTCAAAGAACCAACTCTTTGATTCACTTATTTTTTTTAGCGTTTTCTTCCTCTCAGTTGCATTAATTTCTGCCCTAAGTTTTATAATCTCCTTCCTTCTTTGGGCTTTGGGTTTCACTTCTTCTTCTTTTTCTGAAAGTTTGAGGTACAGCATTAGGCTATTTATTTGTTCTATTTCTCTTTTCTTTATCTGCCAGTTCATCGCTATAAATTTCCCTCTCAGGACTGCTTTCATTGCATCCCACAGATTCCTGTAAGTTGTATTTGTATTTTTGTTCGTTTGTAGGTATTTTTAAATTTCTTCTGTGACCCATTGGTTATTCAGGAGGTTGTCCAATTTCCAAGTGTCTATGGAGTTTTTGGAATTCCCTTTGTCATTAATTTCCAATTTCATTGCACTGTGGTCAGGTAATATGCATGGGATAATTTCCATCCTTTTGCATTTAGGTAGGTATGCTCTATGGGCTAGAATGTGGTCTATTTTAGGGAAAGTCCCATGTGCAGCTGAGAAAAATGTGTATTCTGGTGTTGTGGGGTAGAACACTCTGTAAAGATCTACTAAGTCCATTTGTTTGCACATTTGGTTCAGGTCTATTATATCTTTGCTGAGTTTTAGTCCAGTTGACCTGTCTCTTTGCATTAAAGGGGTGTTTAAGTCCCTTATTACAACAGTGTTATTGTGTACTTGGTTTTTTATGTCCGTTAAGATTTGCCTTACATAGTTTGATGCTCCAGTATTTGGTGCATACATGTTTAGGATTGTTATCTCTTCCTCTTGCAGCTTTCGCCTAACTAGTATGAGTGGCCTTCTTTGTCTGAGTTTGAAGTTTACACTGTCTGCAAACATAACAGCTACCCCTGCTTTTTTCTGGGAACCCGTTGCATGGAGGATTGTTTTCCAGCCTTTGAATTTCAGTCTATGGATTTCCTTTTGAGTAAAGTGTATTTCCTGTATACAGCATATTGTGGGATTCTGTCTCTGAATCCACTCTGCCAGTCTGTTTCTTTTTACTGGTGAATTGAGGCCATTTACATTAATGGTTATAACTGTTATATGTTGGCTTATTTTTGTCATGCTGTTTACTTGCTGTTGCTTTCCTACTTTTGCTGTTTAATTGCTTGTTCTGTTTAAGGGTTCCTTTGTATTGTTGTTCTTGAGATTGTGGTCACTTTTTTCTCTGTCTAGAATATCTTTCAGTACTTTTTGTAATGTTGGTTTGGCACTGATGAAGTTCTTCAGTTGTTCTTTGTCATGGAAATATTTTATTTCTCCATTGAATTTGAAGGATAGTTTTGCAGGATACATCAGTCTGGGTTGGAAGCTGTTTTGTCTCAGAATCTGTGATACCTCGCTCCCAGCTTTTCTTGATTTCAGCGTTTCTGTTGAGAAGTCTGCTGTGTTTCTGATGGGCTTTCCTTTATAGGTGACCCGTTTCTTTTCTCTAGCAGCTTTTAACATTGTGTTCTTTTGCTGGATGTCTGTGATCTCGACTATTATATGTCTGTGTGTGGTTTTCTTTGGGTTATGGCTCGGGGTTCTATATGCCTCGATTAACTGAACTTGAGTATCTTTTACCTTGTTTGGGAAATTTTCTGCTATTATTTCAGCAAATATTCTTTTTATATCATTTGTGTTGTCTCCTGCTGTTTCACTGACTCATTACTCCAATATTATTTCCTTTTGCCTCATCTTGCAGCTGTTGGATTGATTTTTCTTGGATCTTTGATGACTTTATGAGATCCTTCATTTCACGCTCATTAGCTGCCATGCTGTCTTCATGATCTGAAATTCTATCTTCGGTTTCATTTAAGCGGTTTTGCAAGCTTTCAATGGCAGTTTTCATTTCTTGGAAATCTCTTTGAGACTGTTTCATGTGTTCTAATTCATTCCTGAATTGCTCATGTAACATTTTCATTTATTACCTTTGACCTTCTGTTCTTTTATCTGTTTCTTCTCTGTATGTGTGAAACATTTCTTCCATTATTATTTTCATTTCATTTTTTGCCTGAGAGATTATTTCAGATTTAATCTCTTCTATGGCCTGATGGAGGAGTTGTTTTTGTTTACTGCACATGTGATCATTTCAGAAATTTTGTGGTTTCCTATTACTCCTATGTCATTGTGTCCTGTACTTGTTCTGGGTGGAGTTGTGTTCTGAGACTGCATTTTACCCCTTGGTCTTGTCATTTTGAATGTCAGATGACTAGTGCTGAGCTACTGACTACCCAGGCAGCTCACAAAGGACTCTAGGGAACCTAGTTAACCTGGATGACAAACTAAACCCAGGGTGGTAGCAGACCGTGGACCACTGGGCCCAGGGACCACAGGCAATTGCTGGTGTTCATGGCTCAGACCACACCTGAGATAGTGAGGGAGTGCTGGGCTTTGGTACCAGAGTGTCCAGTGTGTGGACAGGAAGCATGTGGGCCTCAGCCTTGAAGCCTATGGTGGTTAGGCAGCGGCTTCTGCTTCTGGATCCTCAGATAGCTGGTCAGGGGGGAGCAGGGCTCTTCTCCCAACACTGAGGACCCCAGAGCCAGAGGCTGATTCCACACTTCAGGTCTCAACCACCAACAGGTGGGCCCTCCCAGTCCGAGCTCCTTCCTAACTCTAAGGTGTGGAGCAGAACCCAGGTGTAGACCTTAGCAGAGGAGAAGAGTTGTGGTGCTCATGTGGTGTCATAGGTTGGCCTCTGTCGCTGGAGAAAGGTCTGTGTTGCAGAGCTGGGCACAGGTCGTGGAATGCCAGCTGCTTAGATGTTGGTGCAGGTCGGCCTCCACCACTGGGGAAAGGTCTGCATTGCAGGGCTGGGGCACATGCTGTGAAACACCACCCGCTCAGATGATAGCACAGGTTGGCCTCTGTCGCAGGAGAAAGTTCTGCGTCGCAGAGCTGGGCCCAGGCTGTGAAACGCTGGCCGCTCAGATGTCAGCGCAGGTCAGCCTCTGTCGCAGGAGAAAGGTCTGCATCTGGTATGACATTTTTAATTCTGCTGGAAAAATACCCAGAAGGGGAATAGCTTGCTTAAGTGGGATTTCCAATCCTAGTTTTGCGAGGAATCTCCAGGCTGATTTCCACAGTGGTTTCACCAGTCAGCACTCCCATGAGCAGTGGAAAAGGGTTCCTTTTTCCCCACAGCCTCTCCATCATTTGTCATTGGTTGATTTCTTAATGATAGCCATTCTTTGTAGGCTGAGATGAAATCTCAGTGTTGTTTTAATTTGCATTTCTCAAATGACTAATGATGTTGAACATTTTTTCATATTTGTTCGCCATTAGTATTTCTTCATCTGAGAAGTGTGTGTTGATGTCAGATGCCCATTTTTGGATTGGGTCTTGAATTTTTGAGGCCTAATTGTTTTTAATTCTTTATATGTTCTAGATAGGAGTCCTTTGTTTGAGGAGCAGTTGGGTAATATCTTTTTCAAATTCATGGGTTTTCTCTTCACTCTGTTGGTGATTTCTTTTGATGTGCAGAAACTTTTCAGTAAGGTAACATCCCAGTTGTTGATTCTTTGAAGTATTTCCTGTGCAGTTTGGTTTTTGTTCATGAACTCTCTGCCTACCCCTATGTCTTCGAGAGTTTTACCTACTTCCTCTTCTAGTAGATTTAGTGTTTCTGTTTTGATATTTAGATCTTTGATCCATTTTGACTTTAGTTTAGTACATGGTGATAGGCATGGGTCTAGTTTTAGTCTTTGGCATGTGGAAAGCCAGTTTTTCCAGCACTATTTGTTAAAGAGGCTACCTTTCTTCTAGTGAACATGTTTGGCCCCTTTGTCAAAAATAAAGTGGCTGAGTGTATTTGTAGTTGTCTGCATCTTCTAACTGTTTTATTGATCTTCAGGTATGTTTTTTGGACAGTACCGTGCTGATTTTATCACAGTAGCTTTGTAGTATAATTTCAAGTCAGGGATTGTGATGCCTGCTACCTTTCCTTTGTTTCCCAGGATTGCTTTTGCTATTCTAGGCCTCTTCTGGTTCCAGATGAATTTTAGGAATGTTTTCTTTACATCTGTGAGGCATACTAGTAAAATTTTAGTGAGGATTGCGTTGAATCTGTTTAACAATTTTGGGACTATGGCCATTTTCACAATGTTATTTCTTCCTATCCATGAGCAAGGAATATCTTTCCATTTTCTGAAATCCTCTTTGATCTCTTTTTCAAAGTGCTGTAATTTTCACTGTATAGATCTTTTACTTCTTTTGTTAGATTGATTCCTAAGTATTTCATTTTTTTAGATGGTATTATTAAAGGTATGGTTTCACTGATTTCTCTCTCAGTAGGTTTGTCATTTGTGCACAGGAATGCTATTGATTTTTGAGTGTTGACTTTGTATGCAGCTATGCTACTCAACTTGGTTATTAAATCTGTAAGTCTTTTGGCTGAGTTTTTAGGGTCTTCTATGTAGAGTATCATATCATCAGTGAATAATGATAATTTCACTTCTTCTTTTCTTATCCTTATTCCTCTTATTTCTCTCTCTTATCTAATTGCTCCAGCTAATACTTCCCGAACTATGTTGAATAGAAGTGGTGACAGTGGACATCCTTGTCTTGTTCCTGACTTTAAAGGGAGAGCTTTCAGGTTTTGACCATTTAGAATAATGTTAGCTGTTGGTTTGTTATAGAAGGTTTTTATCAGACTGAGGTAAAGTCCATCTATGCCAATTTTTTGTAGGGTTTTATCATGACTAAGTTTTGGACTTTATCAAAAGCTTTTTCTGCATCGTGATGATTATGTGATTTTTTTGTCTTTGGCTCTATTGATGTGGTGTATTATGTTAACTGATTTGCGTATATTGAACCAACCCTACATTCCTGGGTTGAATCCCACTTGATCATGGTGTATAATCTTCTTAATGATTTATTGCATTCTGTTTGCTAGTATTTTATTGACAATTTCTGCATCTATGTTCATTAGAAAGATTGGCCTGTACTTCTCTTCTTGGTTGGGTGTTTCTTTGATTTTGGTATCAGGATAATACTTGCCTCCAGGAATGAGTTGGGGAGAATTCCTTCCTTTTCAATTTCCTTAAAGAGTTTGAGAAGTATTGGTGTTAAATATTCTCTAAATCTGTAGTAGAATTCAGCTGTAAATCCATCAGGACCTAGACTTTTCTTCATTGGTAAGTTTTTTATTACATTTTCAATTTTACTTACTGATACAGAGTTATTCAGGATTTTTATATGTTCTTCATTCAGCTTTGGTAGTTCATATGTACCAAGAAGTCTCTCCATTTCCTCTATGTTTTCCATCCTGTGACAGTAAAGATTTTCAAAGTAGGTACTGATGATCTTCTGAATTTCTGCAGGATCTGTAGTAATTTCATCTCATTCATTCCTTAGTGCACGTATTTCAGTTCTTTCTTTCCTGTGTTTAATGAGATTGGCTAGGGATTTATCAATTTTATTTGTTTTTTGAAAGAACCAACTCTGATTCATTAATTCTTTGCATTGAATTTTTAGTCTCCATTGCATTAATTTCTGCCCTGAGCTTTATAATTTCATGCCTTCTCTGGGCTTTTGGTTTGATTTGTTCTTCTCTTTCTAGAAGCTTTAGGGGCAGCATAAGATTGTTGATTTGTCCTCGTTCTGTTTTTCTGAGGTAGGAATTCACTGCTATAAATTTCCCTCTGAGGACTGCTTTCATTGCATCCCACAGGTCCTGTAAGTTGTGTCTACATTTTCATGTGATTGTACATGGTGTTTAATTTCTTCTTTGATTTCATCTGTAACCCATTGATTATTCAGGAGGGTGCTACTCAATTTCCACATGTTTATGGAAGTCTTGTGATTTCCTTTGCCATTAATTTCCAATTTCATTACACTATGGTCCGAGAGTATGGCTGAGATAATTTCAACTCCTTTGCATTTCCTTAAGCATGTTCTATGCTAGCATATGTTCTATTTTAGAGAATGTGCCATATGCAGCTGAGAAGAATGTGTATTCTGATGCTGTTGGGTGGAACACTCTGTACAGGTCTACTAAGTCCATTTGTTCACAGGTTTGGTTTAGTTCTGTCATTTCTTTGCTAATTTTTTGTCTAGTTGATCTATCTCCTTGTGATAATGGGGTATTGAAGTCTCCTGTTATGATTGTGTTGGTGCTTATTTCACTTTTCATGTCTGTTAAAATTTGTCTTAAATATTTGGGTGCCCTGTGTTTGGTCCATAGATGTTTATGATTGTTAGCTCTTCCTCTTGAAGTTTTCCACTCACAAGTATGTAGTGACTTTCTTTATCTCTTTTCATTGTTCTTGGTTTGAAGTTCCCATTGTCTGCACACAGAATAGTGACACCCGCTTTTTTCTGGGTACCTGTCACATGGAATATTGTTTTCCATCCTTTAATTTTCAGTCTGTGAGTTTACTTTTGAGTTAAATGTGTTTCTTGTATACAGAGTATTGTTGGATTTTGTTTCTTGATCCAATCTGTCAGTCTACTTCTTTTGGTTCGTGAATCAAGTCCATTTACATTGACAGTTATAAGTGATATATATTGGCTTATCTTTGTCGTGTTGTTTTCCTGCTGGTGGTTCTCTTGCTTCCCTCTGTTTAATTGCTTGCTCTGCTGCGTGGTTCCTTTCTGTTATTGTTCTTAAAGTTATGGTCTTTTTGTCCCTTTCTAGTATATCTTTTAGAACTCCTCGTAGGGTTAGTTTGGCACTCATGAAGTTCTTCAGGTGATCTTTTTTGTGGAAATATTTTGTTTCTCCATTAATTTTGAAGGATAGTTTTGCAGGATACATCAATCTGAGTTGGAAGTTGTTTTCTTTCAGGACCTGCAAACCAGCTCTTCTTTTCTTTCAGGACCTGCAACCCAGGACCCACACCATCTCTTCTTGACTTCATGGTTTGTGCTGAGAAATCTGTCATGATTCTGATGGGTTTTCCTTTATAGGTGATCTATTTCTTTTCTCTCATAGCTTTTAATAATCTGTTCTTTTGTTGAATTTGTGGGATGCTGATCACTATATGTCTGGGGGTACAGTTATTTTGGTTATGGCTAGTTGGAGTTCTATAAGCTTCACTTACCCAGATGTCCAAGTCTTTTTCCATGCTTGGGAAATTTTCTGCTATTACTTCCGCAAATAGATTTTTTATATCATTTGTGCTGACCCCTGCTGTTTCCTTGATACCTATCAATCTTACATTGCTTTGCTTTATCTTGCAGATGGTGAATTGTTATTTCTTGGTTTCTTGTTAGTTTTAAAAGATGCTTCCTTTCATGACCATTCACAGCAGTGCTGTCTTCAAGGTCTGAAAGTCTCTCTTCAGCTTTGTTCAAGCGGTTTTGCCAGATTTTGATGGAAGTTTTAACTTCATGGATATCTGTTTGGATCTGCTTTATGCATTCCTGTTGTTTTCTATACTGTTCATTGAAGGCATCTATTAATTTACTATGCTCCTCTATTTTTTCCCCATGTCTTCTTTAGATGTGCTAAGCAATTCTTTCACTACTGTTGTCATTTCTTTTCTTACCTCAGACATTATTTCAGATCTGATGTCCTCTATGGCCTGATGGAGTTGTTTCTTTATTTCAGCTGCTATCATTTCAGAAATTCCAGGTGTATGACTTCGAAGTTCATCTGTATTGTTATCTCCTGGACTTATTCTGGGAGGGGTAGAGGTCTGAGATTGCATTTTGCTCCTTCGTTTTGTCATTTTCAGAGATGCAGAGTTTCTCTGTAGCTCAGCCTCACTCCCAGGGTAATGTCGTAGTAGCAGGGCAAGGACCCAAAGGTCCCTCCTGCTTGGTGTGACTCCCTCAATGGTGTGTGTGTGGGGGCAGGGTGTGATCCCCAATGCTCCCACAATTTTCTATGGCCTGGCTTGGTTCCCACTCAAAGGTTCCCCAAGGTGTCCAGGTTTCAGCCGTTTCCACTGGGGTCTAGTAGTGGGTGGGTGGTGGTCACTGTGTCTCTATACGCTGCCACTACCCTGTTCAGTTCCCACACCAGAAAAGAGGTAGGTATGCAGTCACTAAGTCCCCCAAAGCTGTCTGAGTTTCAGCTTAGCTCCCCTGAAAGTGCGGCTTAGGGGCAGGGAGGAGCACCCAAGGCCCTTGAGGTTGTCTGGGGCTCCTTTTGACTTCCAAGCTGGTGGGGCAGAGGTGGGGCCGGCTCACTGGAATTCCCGCCACTGTCTGAGGTGCAGCTCTGCTCACACGGGGGGGGGGGGGGGGGGGGGGGGGGGGGGGGGGGGGGAAGGACGGGGAGCGGACCCCAGGCCTCTAGAGCTGTCCAGGGCTCTGCCTGGTCCCAAGTTGATGTCCAGATTCCCATTTTTGGATTGGATCTTTGAATTTGGGGGCCTGATTTTTTCAGTTCTTTATATGTTCTAGATAGAAGTCCTTTAAAGGCCTGAGGGACAGTTGGCTTAAGATTTTTTTCCCACTCTGTGGATTGTCTTTTCACTGTTGATGATTACTTTTGATATGCAAAATCTTTTTAATAAAATGAGACCCTAGTTGTTGATTCTTTGAAGTTTTTCACATGCAGTTTGGATTTTGTTCATGAACTCTTTTCCTACACCTATGTCTTCAAGATTTTTACCTATTTTCTCTTCCGGCAGATTTAGTATTTCTGTTTTAATATTTAGATTTTCAATCCATTTTGATTTTAGTTTAGTGTATGGTGATAGACATAGGTCTAGTTTTACTCTTCGGCATGTATTGAGCCAGTTTTTCCAGCACCTTTTATTAAAGAGGCTGTCTTTCTTCCAATGAGGATGTTTGACCCCTTTCAAAAATAAGGTAACCTAGCGTGTTTGTAGTTGTATCTGCATCTTCTCATCTGTTCCACTGATCCTGAGGTCTGTTTTTTTTCCCCAGTATTATGCTGATTTTATCACAGTAGCTTTGTAGTATAATTTTAATCCAGGGACTGTGATGCTGTCTGATTTACCTTTGTTGCCCTGAATTGCTTTTGCTATTCTAGGTCTCTTCTGGTTCCAAATGAATATTGGGAATGTGTTCTGTAGTTCTGTGAGGTAGGCTAATCACCTTTTGATTGGGATTGCATTAACTCTGTGTAACAGTTTTGGGAGCATGGCCATTTTCACTATGTTGGTTCTTCCTATTCATGAGCAAGTGATAGCTTTCCATTTTCTGATGTCCTCTTCAGTCTCCTTTTTCAGAGAACTGTAGTTTTCAATGCATAGATGTTTCATTGCCTTTCTTAGATTGTTTCCTAAACATTTCATTAATTTTGGATACTATTGCATACTTTCCCTATTTCTGTCTCACTGAATTTGTTGTTCATGTACAGGAATGCTTTGATTTTTGAGAATTGACATATCCAGCTACACTACTAAATTTGGTTATTAAATCTACAAGTCTTTTGGTAGAGTTTTTGGGGTCTTCTACAGAGAGTATCATGTCATCTGCAAATAATGATAATTTAACTTCTTCTTTTCCTGTCCTTATTTCTATCATTTCTCTCTCTTGTCTAATTGCTCTGGCTAATGTCTCCAGAACTATATTGAGTAGGAATGATGATAGTTGTCATCCTCATCGTTTTCCTAATTTTACAGTGAAAACTTTTAGTTTTGTCATATAATTTTGGCTTTTGGTTTGCCATAGGTGGCTTTCATCAAATTTTCTATAGAGTTTTTATTGTGAATGTGTGTTAGACTTTGTCAAATGCTTTTTCTGTGTCTATTGACATGATTGTATGGTTTTGTCCTTGGATATGTTAATGTGGTGTATTACATTTATTGATTTGCATATGTCGAATCATCCCTATAACCTAGGATGAATCCTATGTGGTCATGGTGTATAATCTTTTTGCTGATTTGCTCCATTGTGTTTGGCAGTATTTTATTGATGATTTGTGCATCTGTGTTGTTAGGGAGATTGACCTGTAGTTGTTCTAGATTGGATTCTTCTCTGATTTTGGTATTAGGGTAGTGCTTTCTTCTAGGAATGAATTTGGAAGATTAAAGATTATTTTTTCTATAGTCTCTTCCATTTGTTTTTCCAATTCTGTTTCTATCATGTCAGAAATTTCCAGTGTGTGGCTTCCAATCTCCTCTATCTCATTGTGCTCTGGACTTATCCTGAGTGAGCTGGGGGGCTGGGGTTGCTTTTGGTTCTGCATCTTGTCATTTTGTATTTTTATTTTAATTTTGTTTTCTGTGTTGATGCTTGTAGATTCCTTATGGTAGATTGCTTTATTCCTAGTATCAAGGTTTCCCTAGGAAATATCTGTTCCTCAGGGATGCCTTCTAGATGTAGGTGGTTCTTGATCTTTATGTCTATTTCACAAAGCTACTTTCACAATGTATTGAGGATGAAAAGTTGCTGTGTATTTGGCTCAACACCCAGTCCTTTGGTACTGGATTACACTGATGTTTATGACCCTATAAAATCACAGTGTAGTCATACAAGGGAGAGAAACTGATTATAACAGGTATGATATCCTGGCTAATGTAGGACAGGTAGTGATAACAATCATCTCAAGCATAGCTTGGCTAGTGACAAACTGTGGTATCTATTAACCTGATTCCTTTAACGGTTGTAGCAAAATTTTCAGTTGTAAAACAAAATCCAACCTATACCAGGAACTTATATGCAATGTTTTCCCCCATGCTGAAGTGATTTTACCTTGTTTCTGGGAAGGAGTTAAAAGAGATACAGGACAAGATAGAGAGATGAATGGAGTCAAATACAGTAGGAACAAGGCTGCAGGGCATAGTATGATCACCCAGGTTTTGGGAAACTAGAAGACATAGGAGGGAAAGAATGGAAGAGAAAGCAAAGGAGAATTGACTTGAACCAGATAGAGAAGAGATAATATTTACTCACATGAAAGTATCATAAAATCAAGTGAGATAGTTGAGGAAAGAGAAAAGAAGATGAGTAGAAAAAAAGAAAAAGAAGGATAAAAACATCTAAGTCATGTAAGAAAGAGAAGAGAGAAAAGAAAGAGGAAAAAAACCCCAAAATAACCACAAAAAAATAAGACAAAACAAAAACAAAAATACCTCAATTGGACAGAAAAAAGCAACCCAATCACACAGAGAAAAGTAAAAATAGTAAAATTCCTCTGGTGTCTCAGTTCTGTGGTAGGTTTAAGCTGGATTCCAGAAATGTGCTGTGTACTCTGGGCAAGTTTGCAGTGGGATTTGTGGTGGATGTGGGGCTGATCTTGGCCTCTGGGTGTGGGGACTGGGACTTGTCTTCTGTTGCTCAGAAATTCTCCCCAAGTCCTTTGATAAAAAATGCCCACTTCTATTCTGAATGTCTGTACCAAAGCACAATGCTAATTCACCTAACTTACCAGCTGCCGTATGGTATTCTCACTGCTGCTTCAGACTTTCCCACTATACTAGTCCCACCTGCTTGTTGTGTGCACCCCTGCTGGGCCTTGCTGGGTTTTTGGGGTCCTGCCTGGGCTGGGCCAGTTATTTGGCTAGTAATATGGCATTCACTTGTGC
The DNA here is from genome assembly GCA_004027595.1 of Dinomys branickii. Taxonomy (NCBI): domain Eukaryota; kingdom Metazoa; phylum Chordata; class Mammalia; order Rodentia; family Dinomyidae; genus Dinomys; species Dinomys branickii. Next base: position 15,646 of record PVLD010024931.1, read on the forward strand.
AGTGGTTTTTTGCTTAGTTAGACTAAAAGGTAGTAGACCAGCTGATTTTCAAGTGAAGAAAGAAATTCGGATTTTCACTGTGTGTGGTGGCACACACCTGTAATTCCATCACTTGGGATGCTGAACCAGGAGGATTGCTATGAATTGTCAGCTTGAACTACATAGGAAGACCCTGTTTAAAAAAAAAAAGAAAGAAATCTGGATTTTCATGGGAAATCATCCTGTTGCTTAGCATTACCCACTAAGCAAAAGTGAAAGCAAAAAGTGGAAATGCATCAGTGGAGTTTTTTTTTTTTTACAAATTCCAAGCTATAGCACTTTCTCCTTTTAGTCATTTTTCTAACATGCCAGTATACAATAAACTTGATTTCTTAAAATGTTTATTATCGAGGACCTGGGCAAGAGCCTCAGCTGCTGGCATGAGGGATATGGTGAAAGGATGAAATAAGAAACACAGACAAATTTAGTAATGCATGACAAGGAGGCTGCGATGGGCAGCCTCAGGATGGGCAGAGACAGACACTCCAAGCTAGTCATTATATTATATGTATACAATAATCGGAGGAATTATTGGATGATTCAGAGGGCAATATGACCTATGTTAAAGAGGATATTCATGATGAGGACAGTGGGGAGAGATGGCAGGTTAAGAAGGAGCTTGTTCTTTCCCTAAGGTAAAATTCTGTTTTTATTACTACTGAATTCTCAAGGAACTAGGGTGTCTTCAGCTAGTGCAGCCTTGCCCTGTGGTATCACAGCATTATGGAACCAACACATGAGGCCTCAGCTGTGACCGGAAGGACACAGAATTATGTTTCTGCATACCATAGCCAGGCGGCATGGCAAGGCACTAGGCCTTGGACAAGCCCTTATTTCCCCAACAGTTATATAGAATGGTCCTTGATAGCTTATATTTGCAAGGCAGTTATACTTCGTTGAGTTTATACTTCAGTTATCTTAAAATAAAATTTTGAGATCTTTTAAAGGTCTTCAGTTTTGTATCCATTATCAGTGTCTTAGTTAATATCTATGGACATCTCATCACAATATCTTTATTTAGATTCCTCCTAGTTTCATTCCTTTTTTTCCCTTTTATTTATTTATTTATTTATTTTTAAAAGTAAAAGAACAAAAACACTAACAAACATACACACAGTAGCACAAGAACAGTACAAAAATCGAACTACAGGTGGCAGCGGATCGACAATGGTTGTTGTATTACACGTTGGTAGCTTCAAAGTGTATACTCAGGACAATACAAATAGACATACAAGGTTGATCAAACGACTAATCACCGATTGTTTCCCACATCAATATGACATGAGACAACAGTGTAACCATGTCAGCCATCCCGCACATACGTACATGCCTACTCAGCTATCCTCTTCCTCCCCTCCTTCCCTTCATCCCAATTACTCTCTAACCTTGAGCAGTCTCCCTACATGCCTCCCAATCTATATTCTCACCTCCAGGTTCCTACACTAATGATACTATACGCTGTTTGCACATGCACATTTGGTTTACCTCACTTATGAGTATGGTCTCTAATTGTGACCATTTGCCTATAAAAGCCCCTAGATTATCTTTCTTTACAACTGAATAATATTCCATTGTGTAAAAATGCCAGTTTTTTAATCCAGTCCTCTGTGGATGGACATTTGGGTTGTTTCCATGATTTAGCTATTACAAATTGTGCTGCTATAAACATGGGTGCACATGTATCATGGTGATATGCTGTTTTCAGATCTTCTGGGAAGATACCCAGAAGGAGGATAGCTGGGTTGAGTGGGACCCCTAGACCTAGTTTGCTGAGGAATCTGCAAACCAATCTCCACAGTGGTTTCACCAGTCTGCATTCCCACTAGCAGTGTAGCAGAGTTCCTATTTCTCCACAGCCTCGCCAGCATTTGTTATTGGATGATTTCTTGATGCTGGCCAGTCTTACTGGGGTGAGATGAAATCTCAATGTTGTTTTTATTTGCATTTCTTGAATGACTAAAGATGTAGAACATTTTCTCATATATTTATTTGCCATTTGTATTTCTTTATCTGAGAAGTGTGTATTCATCTCAGATGCCCATTTCTGGATTGGATCTTTGAATTTGGACAGGTTCATGTCTTTTAATTCTTTGTATGTTCTAGATAGAAGGCCTTTGTCTAAAGGACAGCCAGTTAGGATTTTTTCCCAATCTATAGGCGTTCTTTTTACTCTGCTAGTGATTTCCTTAGATGTGCAAAAACTTTTCAGTAGGATGAGATCCCAGTTATTGATTCTTTGAAGTGTTTTCCTTGCAGTTAGATTTTGGTTCATGAACTCTCTGCCTACTCCTATGTCTTCAAGATTTTTACCTACCTTCTCTTCCAATAGATTCAGTGTTTCTGTTTTAATATTGAGATCTGTGATCCATTTTGATTTGAGTTTGGTGCATGGTGATAGACTTGGGTCTATTTTCAGTCTTCGGCAAGTGGCAAGCCAATTTTTCCAGCACCAAAGCCACTGTAATAAAATCAACCTGGTACTGGCTCAAAAACAGACTGGAAGATACAGCCACAACCACAAAAACACTCAGCCACCTAATATTTGACAAAGGGCCCAAACAAGCCCACTGGAAGAAAGATAGCCTAGTTTCATTCTTAAAGAATAACCTTAATTGATGTTTTGGGAATATCATGTCATAGGCATTATTTGCTACGTGCTTTGTGTCCAAAGCTCAAGTACTAAAGAAATGTGTCATAGCTTATTATTAGTGTTTTTACTTTTATCTGTATGGTTATAGTGATCTTTCTAAACATGCAACAGTACTTGTAAGGCTGTAGTTACTTTCCATTGTCTAATAAAATACAGCTCACCCTCCTGTGGGGCCCTGCTTGATCAGATCACTGTTTAACTCTGAATTCATCTCTTACTAGGTTCTCCCTTATTGACTGTGATCTTGCTGATACATACCATGCTCAATCTCATTTTAAGAACTCATGCACTGAATATTTCTTCTGCTTAGACCATCTTCCACAAGCTTTGTATGTTCCTCACAGGCCATTCCCAAGAAAGGTCTTTCCTGTGCATGCCACCAAAAATAATTGACTTTCACTATAATTTTCTTGTTCTTCCTAGATCTCCCAGCACCAGAGTTTGAACCCAGAAATCATTGAACTATATCTCCTCCCTTTTATTCTTATTTTGAAATAAAATTTTGCTAAGTTGCCCAGGCTGGTCTCAAACTTAATAATCCTGCCTCAGCCTCTCCTATAGTTGAGACTCTAGGCATGTACCATCATACATGGTTAGTTTTGTCTTCTTACCTTTATTATTTGTCAATAGTACTAACCTACGCCCAATATAAGTTGGCTTCCTTATTTGTTTTTCTCACTGCCACATAAATTTCATGAGAGAAGGTACCTTGAAATACTTAGAACAGAGCCTAGACCTGTACTGCACACACAGAATTGTAAAATAAAGTCTAGGCAGTATTGTGTTTTTGTGTGATTGAAGAGAGGTCTCAGGATTGGGAATGGCTATGGATGTTAAGTTAGGAAGACATTACAAATTGGGATTCAGGTGTCTTGGTGCTATGGTTGATATAGCTGACTGTACCAGTCAGTGTTACTAGAGAAACAAATTTAGTGCAAGATATATGAATATATAAGAATTTACAACATTGGTTTACAATGGCTGCCCACAGACTCAGATGTAGAAGAGTGCGAAAGGTCTGCCTGCACAATGGAAGCCAGGAGACAATATAAAAGATGGAGGTGAAGATTGGAGCTCCTCTAAAGAAACAGAAGCAACCATTCCTTCTTCATTTTCCTTTTACAGCATTCTGGTGATAATCCTCCCTAGGGTGGGTTTTCCATACCCAGAACTATGCTAAGCCAATTTAGTTTGGTATTACTTACTCAGGTTGACACAATCAGTTAGCTATCACACATATATCATCATGGAACCTGTCACCCCAGTGACTTTTTTTTTCATATTAGAAACCTGCCTTCCTGTATCATATAATAGAATTTAAACATGTTAGCTCAGATATTTTCTTGAACTACATTCAAACAAGTGACTTACTGACCTCACAAAATGCAAGTTCTGCGGGTAGATTACTGTAGTAACAAATCTATTAATTATCCTTTCTGAATTTACAGTGTAATGTTAACATTTTAAAGCCACAACAAAATCTTGGGGTATATTTGTAATAAAACTTTGAATTTCTCTTAGATAATTAGGACAGTACAAGATTAAATCTTTAGATAAGTTTTCTTTGATGTATATATCCTTAGTGCATGTAAATTCTTTATGGAGAAGTAATTCATATTACGCATAGCACAGAAAATGTATTATATAGTTAAAATATATTTTTGATTGTCTTGAGTAGTTTCTGTTACAGTTTTATTTTGGATATGAACTTTTGGGGGGCCTATGAACTTTGTGTCTGCGCAAAACGAGATTTCTATAAAAATGACTTAAGAGCATGAGAGTGGAACAGTCCTTTATTTCATGTATCCAAAATATATTTCCCAAACTATATAATTTTATGGTTCCAGTGAATTTCTGACAACTATGAATGCTTTCCAAATTCTTTTTAAGATCATTTTATTTTCCATTGATAGTTTTAAATGTAGGCTGTAGAGTACTTTTGTGACCTATGAAAAAAGTTTACATTAATTTACTTCTCTGGGCTAGGCATTGGGGTGCAAGCCTGTAATCCCAGCACTCTGGGATGCTGAGGTAAGGGGACTACAAGTTCAGGTTCAGCCTGGGCAATTCAGTGAGACCTTGTCTTAAAAAATCAAAGAGATTGTGGGTAAAGTGCAATGTAAAGGCTTTGGTTCAATCCCAGCGCTATATGCAAACAAAATAACCCCTCAATTTCAACTGGTAAGAAAGGAAAATGCTTCTTTTTCTACAGGATATTTGTGAGGTCTAAATAATGCATATGAAAGTGTTTGCACAACTGAACAGCTTTATAAAGTATAATATTTTCATTTTACAGTGCCATTGATGGTAAGGCAGATCCATTTTATTAGACTCAGTTTTGTTACTAAGGTAATATAAAAAGCTTATTATAAATATTTAGCTTAGAAGATGGATCTGTGTCATGGACTTCATTTTCCTTGATTGTAAATCTCTGGTGTGTTTTATTTCTGATTTATTTTATGAACTTCCAGCCCATACCTGTGTGTGTTGCTTGGGATAGAGTCCAGGGCCTCAGAAATGCTTATGCAAGTACTCTGCCATTGAGCTACAATTCCATCCCTGTGTCTTTTTAAAGATAATACTTACTCTTACCTTTCTAATATGAGCTGAAAAGATAAACACTAATGTTTATACAGTGTCTGAATATAGGCATTCATACATTTATTTAACATACAAGAGTAAAATTTGGCCAGTAAAACTTGCAATAGTGTCCTGAACTTACGCATTTTTTGTAGGACTTTGTGAACTAATTTCCCCATACCCTTTAGATTTGAAATTACTGAGCATTCATCTTTCATTGTGAGACTTAAAAAACAAAAGGCACTGATAGGTAAATCTCAACTTAATTTCGAATGTTTTTCAGCTCACCAGCAGTTTCCCTGGTGAGTACAATTAACAAATCTATTGAGTTATTTCTTGAAAGCACAACATTACAATAATTTAATCTCCAGATGTATGAAACAGAATCTATCATTTTGACTTGCTTTAAAGGACAGTTGCACTCTTTGCATTTAAATTTTGCACTCATTCTTAGAGATAATTTCAAGTAGAGTGAGTTTTAATTAAAGCTGCACAAGAAAGTAATGATCCATTTTTGCAAAGAAGAGATACGTCTTTAAGAAAAAAACTTGAGAAAACTATACTAATTTAGCCAAACACTATGTTTTATAATCTTTGACAGTAATATTACTGATGTTTCTGATGTCACCTTCAAGGAAAGCGCAGACCTTTTAGTTTGACAGTCTAGGTCTTCTGTGGCATAGATCTCATCGTCCTTCTCCAACCAAGTTCATCTCATATTTTAAAATGAAAATTTTGTTTTTGCAAGGGTTTCTTCAACATTCACATAGACGAATGTCCTTTATCAAACATTTTGTTCTTCAAGATTCATTCATCTTTACATTATTTATTTTTCATACTGCTAGGGAGGGCCCCAGGCCTTGATGTGCCAGACAGTTGATTTACTACTGAGCTGTATCCCTAGAGCCTTATCCATCTTTTTTTAGTATGTGTGTGGTGCTGGGGATTGAACCCAGGGCCTTGCGCATGCAAGGCATCCTTATCTATCTTTTAAGGCCAGGCTAAATATTATATCCTTGAAGCTTTTCTTCTGAACTCCTGTAACATTCAATTATGTTAATATACTAATCTATTTGATAAATTGCCATATATTGTCACAGTCCTCCCTCACTATATCGCAGTTCACTTAACTGTGGCTTCAGGTTTACAGGTTTTTTAAGAAAAATATGTCTAATTCTGTATTGTGGAGTTTTTGCTGTATTGCCAGATTTTGCCATATATAGGTATTTATATAATATTTACGATTTTAATTACTTTTGGCAAAAAATTTAAAACAACATGAAAATATAAATATGCTAATTCAAACATATTCTAAAATATTACATCAAAATAAAATACAGTACAGTACATATTTCATCAGTGGATAAATACCATACTGTACACAATGGAAATGAAATATTCCACTACCACCAGCCGGAGCCCAGCAGAGCCGCCTGGCCACGTGCAGGGGTGAGCTTTGCTTATCAGCAAGGAGGGTGCATGGCACTGCCCCTGCGCTAGGAGCCGGCCTGGGCAGGGGTATCCGTGCGGGCCAGGTGCTGAGCTCTGCTGGGCTGCGGTTGCAGCTTGGCTGAGTCCTGTGTGCTGCACTCCTGAGCCTGCTCCCACCTTCCATCCACACCTGACCCAGCCTCCCCTCCTGCCGTTGAAGCTGAGACCATTTCATCTGAGAGTCCCCAGGCACTGCCTCAGCTGGAAACCAAGGCTTTGGGAAAAGGGGAAGGAGTGCAGGAGTGTGGGAAAGGTTTATAGCACTGTAGGAAGTTTATAAAGCCTTAAAGTATATATAAAGAATAAAATATAACACCACTATTTAGTGGATTTTCACCTATTACAGAGGTCTCTGGAACATAATTCCCACAATAGGTGAGGGACTTTCAGGTCCTGGTATAGTATGTGTGTGTGTGTGTGTGTGTGTGTGTGTGTGTGTGTGTGTGTGTATGTACACAAATGTATGTATATATAGATAGCATCTAATATTTTTCGTCATTTTTGTCTTCTACAGGGCTTGATTATGTAGATCTAGGCTATAAAACATGCCCATCAGTAAATCTTAAAATGGTCTGATAGGTCTGTTTTCTGGTACTCTAGTACTTTGTTAAAAGTCTGGCTTAACTTTTAAAGCTGAACTGGACCCAGTCCACTCCTAGAAACTAGGGTGTGTACTCCTTCAATCTAAGAGCACTCCATCTGCAAGAAGGCTACTGACAAAAGTGCTTGAAAGATCATCTAGGCAAATGAACAATATTTAGTCTAAATTAGAAGAAAAATGATAGAATTTTTGGTTACTGAAAGTGTTCAGTGGATACACTAAAGCTCAAGAGGTCAGCACCTGTCTTTTTACATGTTAAAGAAACACCATCCTCCCCAAGGCTTTTGGGGGTGTTGGCTATTTTATGTCATCGTGTTGAATTCTCTTGTAAGGTAAGACAAAGCTCCTGTCTTCATTCTGTACTCATCATATTTGGCATCTCAGGGAGAGGTTCTGTTCAACTAAATGAACGGGCTTAGAATAAATTGTCACAGTAGCAAGAGTATCAGAACCATGCGGTTCGTCTTAATAATAAAATTTCACCAGTAAGAAACCATTTCCAGGAGAAAGGCATCTCCTGAGCATTTACGGGAGTGAGAGGAGGGCATTCCAAAGGAGAGGAGGGACAGGAGAGAATGTCTCAATGCAGGAATGAAGTAGTGTATGTGCGTCAGCATCTGGATACATCGGATGTGGCTAGAACAGAGGTGCACATCGAAGAGAAGAGGAATGCAAGGTTGGATAGATAGAGTGGTCAGAGGAATAGTGATAATTTTGAAGACAAGTGGACGTTTGTAGAACTATTGAGTGTTCTTAGGAGGACTGACAAAATTGAACTAGCTGGGCTTAAGGGGAACTGAGAGAATTTTGGCTTGCACTGCCTAAAGGGTTTTTGAATACTTTCTTTGAGATACCAGTTGTTACTGCTTTTGCTTGTATTTCATATGGCTTGTACATAGTAGGAATGCTACAAACTCAAGAATGGATTTGACTTTTTCAGATTCTCTGTGACAGAGGGTCTCTTTTTGACAACATGCTGGTTATTCCTTAACAGTGGGTTTAAACTTACCCTTTTGATTTGTTTCTCTACCTGCATAGTGTGGATATGAATGTTAGTATAGTTTTCTGTGTTCTGTTGGACTTTATTAACAAAGCAATATAATTTTAATTTAATGGCATGAATATGACAATATACTAATTTCTTGGTAATCCTCAGGTTTTACTTGGTAATTTTATATAGGGAATTACTGACCTCCAAAGTTTTTTATGATCAAATACATTCATGACTTCTAATTATAGTATCATTAAGTCATGTAGAATACCTCCTGTGAAGATATACCGACAACCTATTTTGACTTTTATTACTGACTTTGGAAAACAAAAAGTCAGTAATAAAAAAGTCACTACCCCCCCAAATAAGTCAGTAATAATTTGACTTATCTTCAAATGCACAGATTCTAATAATTATTCTGTTGCAGTTTTGACGTTTACCTAATTACTAAGGATATTCAGCATTTCCTTAGGTGCATGTTTGCTATTTGTATACCTTAGATGAAAATTTTTTTTGGCTGATTAAATATTGCACTATCATAGCCAGGCATGGTGGCACACTCCTGCAATCCCAGCACTTGGGAGGCTGAGGCATGAGGAT